>OY755187.1:1312294-1488327 GCA_963576735.1 Bedellia somnulentella | reverse complement strand
AGACCATCGTCATCACCAAGTCGGCGGCGCAGAACGCGCAGAGCACGCATCAACAGTGAGCCCCACTCACTAGAACACTTGTTTTAATGATACCACTTTTATTTAGTTTATATTGGAGATGTATACTTATCACTCTTATATGGATCGGTAGTGTCTCGTTGCACCTTTGTCGAGTACATGTTTCGTGTGATCGACGAAGAACCATGTTTCTGTCAAAGTGCCTGAGTGCGATTGTAATAAACTCCCATAATGTATAATATTAACTATCACTGTTGTGTTATAGATGAGGCTCGATACTATCTATTGTGAAATTCTTTTATTATGAATGTGTCTCGTGAGACGACTTGTACAGATCTCTTGAGTTTCTTTTTTATCCTAAATTATGCTATATTAAGGTTTTGTGTTTTTTTGAAAGTAATGATTTTTACTTTATGATTTAGAAAAGTTGCCAAAAGATGGGTCAATATGTATTGAATGATTATGTTGCACGAGTTACAATATCATTCACAGAGCCCACTTCCAATATTGGGGTGTAAAATGTATATTGGATCACAAGTATGTGTTTAGTAAAGGCTATATGTGGTACATACATTATAGTTTAGTCGTTGTGAATGTTTTGTAATTAATGCAATAATATGGCCTTAGGACTAAAAATTGTACTTTGAGAAGTTTCGGAAATATCTAGGCTAACTGACAATTTATTATTGATTATATTGTCAATATATAATGCACGTTTTGATATATAAATGCAGAATACTTGTAGAAAGTAATATATTATGAAGATTATATTTTGTATAATCATTTGATTGTGTTTTAAGAAGATAAGGCGAGTAGTGTTTCTACAAAAGCCATTATTAAAATGATGTGTTAATATTTTGAAGATATTCTGCATTTCTGAATAGGTAGGTTAAGCATCTAGTTGTGTAATCGTTCTAAGCTAAGCAAGGTATGGTAATGTAAATATCATTAAGTAGATAAATTTAATGTTATACTTTGTTCATATTATTTTCATTTGCTTGAATAAACGATTTGGATAAAGTGATTTCTTATTGTTCCCATTGTGTTGCTTGTTAGAAAATGATTTGTTGACTGGGTGAAAGATAATCTGCAAAAGGTCAGGGTTGGAATATATGAGATGAAACTAAGATTAGAAAAGCTAGCACCCATAGCATGAGGTGTGTGACACAGTATGTCCGTTCATTTTGTAACATCAGTCATGTTTTTTAGGGTTCTCTACATAAAGGTAATTCATTAAAATGGGAATATATTTTATTACTAACACTGGACGTCTGGTTGTATCTAAACTATTAAAAGTGATAAGTTATGCATTTTTGTTACCGCAATGACAGAAAATGAATAAGGCTCTCTTTTTATAGTTAACCGTGTGGCACTAGATGGCGTTATTGGTACGATTTTTGCCAATTTTTTTATATATTTATAACCTGTTTTTTATACAAATTCTTGGTTTAAACTTGAAAAGATGTGAAGGGCTCGCAGGTCTGCTATGGATGTCGCCTTGATCCAGCATTAGAAGACAATGTATCAGTCCTGTTTTAAATGGTCATCGAGCAAAATAGGCGCAAAGCATTAAGAATACTTGCAGATTTTTGGGCGATGGTGGCTGTAGAATTCTTAATTCTATATATAGCTACCCCTTTTTGGGAGTTATAGTGGTGAGTATATGTATACGGCTAAAAAACCGATCACGGAAAATTTAAAGAACTTCCTTAACCTTTACTTATAATAAATCTGTAGAGGTCAATTCTGTACATTAAATATACATATACTCACAGCTTTATTTCCCTAGAAGGGGTAGCCAGAACTAAGGAATCATAAATTCATCAGCCACTTTTGGAAATTGACTGGCCGTGAAGTGCCGGCTTAGAATGTGGCTACCCCTTTCTACCCACGGGTGTCGTAAGAGGCGACTAAGTGTATTGAGGCTTTTTTTTTAGATTTTTGGGCGATGCGGTTGGAGACCCATCACCAAAAACCTTTATTTTTACCATTTGTTCCCCACTCAACTACATTAAATATATTTTCAAAATAACTATCATGGGGTGATAAGTGATACAAATTTTGGATAAATAAATATATATTAATGGATGTGGAATGTTGGGTGTGGTAGAAGAAGCATGAGAGCAGAGTGAATAGAGTAGAAATGAGGACACTCAGAAAAATTTGTAACGTTTGATTATGTGATCGGGTAAGAAATAGTGTTATTCGTGAAAAGTGTGATGTGAAAGATGCTATTGTAAGGCAGATAGAATAAGGAATGTTGAGATGAACGATCTCACATATGAAGGAGGAGGAGAGGATGGATGATAGAAAATTGGTAAAAGGGATCTATAGAGCTAGTGTTGATGTTAATGTTAGTAGAGGACAACCACGGAGAACACACTTAGTCTAAATTGTGAGTGTGCTCAAAAAGCCAGGCGCCCGAAGTATGAATAAAAGAGCATGTATGAAAAGATTGATGGAAGTAAACGAACCTAGAGAGGTTTGTCAGGATCGTACGATGTGGCGATCGATAGTCTCTGCCTACCCTGACGGGTAACATCTTCACACCATCTAGTGAACTCATATCGAACTATCACAAATTACACTAACATTTGATTGACTGCTGTGTTTCATGGATTGTGAACTTGTGATGGTGTCGTTGCAATATTGTTAAATAAAGTTCTGGTAGATGGCGCCTAATGTCACAGATGTAAAGAAATTGTAAAAATTTTATTCATTTAAACCTCTGACCAACTAGTTCTAGTTTGTCTGAGATTTAAACACTTTGTAGCATACAAAATAAAACACAAACAGTATTTTTACAAAATAGGTACAACAGTGTATGTACACAAAGGCGGATTATCGCCTTAACGCGATTTCTTCCAGTCAACCTTTATGGTCAGGAACAAATAGACAACTCTTTAATTCGGTATGCAAAGTTTTACTTGAGTGATGCATTTCGAGATATTATGGTTATAAACAATATTTTCTTGAAATTATATCAATTGAAGCTTAGATGACTGTTATTTTATCAAAAAACTGTAACAGTGTTTGACCTTCAATGTTGTTTCAAAGACATACGATTTTGCAGTTTATTAATAAAATATCGAAAATCATAGGTTTGTTGAGTATAATATCGTAATAATTTCATTTGACATCACAAATTCTTGATATGTTTTGCAATCAGCAACATTTTTATAAAACATTTCGCTTCATTTGCATGTCGCTACGTGATTTTATCGATCGATGACGTCATTAAGTACAAAAGTTGAACAATCTTTAAAAAATCATAACTTGACAATTACTCATTTTAAATGGAAAATATTCAAATCCGTCTTTTATTTTCGTGTTTACTATCGAATAAAATTATTTAATAAATACCAAAAAAAAACTTTGCATACTGAATTATTCAACTTTTATTGTTTAATTTCTTTTATATCATGCATACTTATATTCACATCGTGAGGTGTCAAGCAGAGTCTATCGATCGAGACTTTTTACGATCCGGGCAATCCTATTAAAGTATTATATACAAGCTCTTTTATTTTTCAAACTTCCGTCGTCTACTTCACATTACACGACACACCATCTGTTCCTATTTCACATGGCTTACTCCACTACGTTGTCCAAAATAGTCCGTTTTAAAAGGACAAAGCATGTCCAATTATCTACTCTATTCGTGGAGAACAATTGGATTTCACATAATATCGTATCTCCAAATATCTATCTATCTTGCTTATAATATAGTCAACTATATAGAAAAACATGCCTGCTTTACTTTAATGCCGTGTAGTGTCGGCTTAGAATAGCACTACCTCATTTTTTCCGGTAGGTGTACGTAAGAGGCGACTAACGGTATTGGGGCTTTTAAGGGATTTTTGGGCGATGCGGTTGGAGACCCATCACCAACAATCTTTATTTTACCATATTTTCCTTACGAAACTTTCCAAAAGTGGCAGAGGAATTGTTAATTCCTTAGCTCTGGCTACCCCTTCTAGGAATTTATAACCGTGAGTATATGTATGCATATGTATGTATGTTTAAGTCAATAACAATAGTTTAACACACCATAAAATTTTCACAAAAGTACACTTTACTTTTTTTTCATACATACATATACTCACGGCTATAAATACGTTAAAGAGGTAGCCAGAGCTAGGGAATTAAAAAATCCTCAGCCAATTTTCATATAGATGTATATGAAAAAAAAAATCAAAATCAAAATAATATGAAAGTAAATGTGTTAAGAAAATTTGGTATTTGTTTATAATCAACGCACAATAAACCTACTAATTGAAATTTTGTCCAGAAGTTCCTTTTGTTATGTAAGTGAGTTAACTAGTTTGCTATTTATGTATGTGTATTAAATCATACAATTTTTTATTTATTTTTCACGGCTTATAGAATATTTATATTCCAGTTGTGTTAAAAAAGTAGGCAATATGCTGTTAAATCCTCCACTAGGTGGCTATATAATATGAATATGACTAATCTTAATTCATTTTCGCATAAAGATAAGTAAAAGTGCATTAAATTATGCAGAACCACGTTCCAGTTCTAATATTAAACTGAAAATGAAATCAAACATATTAGCACTTAGGCAAATAATTTAAGCGGAAGACGCTATTCATAACTCCTAAAAATATAATCGCGGCTCTAATGCATAAAAGGGTTGGCAGCCAGAGGTTTGGAAACAACAAAGGACAAGCAAAATCTACTCAAATTCAAAGTAAAGTCAGAAACAGGTGTTAATTGAACGTTATATTTTTATTTAATTTGGTTCTTCCACAAGTTAGCAAGATGTTTGTGAAGGAAATCATTGATCTTTCTTTTTCTTGTGGAAATTCATGCAATCAAAAAATATTGGTAGTTTATCATCTCACTGTCGTCTTTCAGAAATATCGATTCTGAGAATGCTTTGCTGCTGACCGTGAGTTTTTATGTATTTGGCTGCCACTTTGTCTGGGAGTCTACCCATTGGCATATTTAGAAAGAGTAGTGTGTTTGAAAAGATTCAAACAACTTTCTCACTCACATACATATTCTCACTACTATAAATCCCTACCAGTAGCTAAAACTTCACAATTACAAATTTCTCATCCATTTTTGAAAGTTTAGTACAGAAGATTACGTATATAAGTATAGAGAAAAGATTGTAAAATATAGGTTCTTGGTGATGGGTCTGTAACCGCAACATGCAATATTCTCTTAAAAAGCTCCAACACCATACAAAGAACACTGACGGGAGGAAATGGGTAGTGCTATACTAAGCTGACGTTGTACAGCTCACTCATGACTACTTTAAACCCATGGATTGTTTTAGCTTCTAGAGGGGAAATATTATAATAAAAGAACATTGTATAAAATACATTTCCCTTGAATTTTTACTTTAATTAGACATTAAATGTTTTTAGAACACTCTACTGCCACTACTGATGGGGTATTGCTATATGACGACAACATTTAATTGTCCAATAACGTAGTGGCTTAGATTATATAGTTTCTTAGGAAAATACTAACAAATTAGAGGTCCATTTCTGTGATTGAGATTCGAACATAAGTTTCAGTATGTTTAGCAATAAATAAAAGCGTATATATAAATGGTAATGAATTTCACTTTGATTAAATATACTTCATATGTGTGGTTAATTTATCATGGTTGTTAAGGGTGAGAGAAAACATCGTGAGGAAATCCACATGGCTAAGTTGTACTTAGCCAAGTGACAGTGTATTGTATCACGTGAGTACACTGTGTAAGCAAAACGTGGGTACCTACTTTGGACACTAGATGGCTCTGCCATGTGAATTCAGGAGTATTGGTACCTCCGCCAACCCCTTCGGGGATAAATGGCGTGAACGTTTATGTTATGTTAAACATACTTAATTTACCAGGGGTTTCATACGACGACTCGATGTATGGTAGGTTCTTGTCTAAGTGACTGTTGGACGATGTGAAACCCTTACCCAAAAATAACAAATTCATGTTAACTGACTGGTGTTGACTTTGAACAGCACTGACTCATTTCTTTCTGTTCTGTGATTTTAAACAGCTTGTTAAGCTATCGGTAATAAAGTGATCCATAATTGAATGTTTTCCCCACTCAACTTCTTAAAGCGGCTTCTGATGCCCTACCTACACCTGTTTGGGATTCATGGCCGTGAGTATAATTTAAGCCGTGTAGTGCCGGCTTAGGATGTCGCTACCCCTTTCTACCCATGGGTGTCGTAAGAGGCCACTAAGGGTATTGGGGCTTTTTATTGGATTTTTGGGCGATGCGGTTGGAGACCCATCACCAAAAACCTTTATTCTTACCATCTTTTCCCCACTCAACTTCCAAAAGTGGCTGAGGAATTTGTAATTCCTTAGCTCTGGTTACCCCTTCTAGGGAAATATAGCCGTGAGTATATGTATGTACATTAGCGCAGGGTGAAATAAAAGAAACATGAAATCTTAAACAACACATGTATTAATCTAAATGTTTATTACATTTATACAACAAAGGACTAAATAATACCACAGATAATGTAATACTGAACTTTAACTATGTAACTAACAACATACAATACGTTTATAAGTATAACATACACATGTACCCATCACATACATAATTGATATTATAAGTTTTTTTATACATTTTTTCTACAAAGTTTTTAATGTTTTTATATATACTGTTTAATTTATATATCTTCACAGGTGATTGTACCTTTCTAGGGCCGAAGTTGATCTATATAATATGTCCTTATTTATTTAATTATCATCATTATAAGTTTCTTCAAAAAACTAGTCTGTTTAATGTCAGCCTAGAATAGCATTCCCCAACTGTACATGCAAACTTTGGCACCATGTCTTGAAATAACATAATGTAATCTTTAAAGTAATTTATTCATAAAAAGATTGGTGTCCACTGCACCCGAACTAGGCTCATCACCCATATCTCAGGTTATCTATGAATCTAATGGATTGGAATTTATACATTTCAAAAAGTTTAATAACATAAAAATATTAAATCATTTATAAGTAACTAACCATAAGAAATTATTTTGATCATTAGAGCTTGCTCAGCTATTCTTAGTAATCAATATTTTATATTGAAGGTTTTTTTCTCTTCATACATTGTGATTGCTAAAGTTAAGAATTTGAGTAAATAATCAGATATAAACCATTATTTATTATTACCATCTTTTCCCCAATCAACTTCCAAAAGTGGCTGAGGAATTTCTCATTCCAAAGCTCTGGCTACCCCGTTAAGGGATTTATAGCCGTGAGTATATGTATGTATGTAATCAGATATAATAATAACTTCAACCTTAGTTCACAAAACTTCAGCAGGTAAAAATAGAGTAGTGCTATTCCAAACTTATATCAAACAACTTATACTAATGATCATCACATGTGAATAATAATTGACCATGAAGTATACCATTTATAATCTTAATCATTTATATAATACCATTATACCATACATTACCATTTATAATATAATCACAATTAATAATCTTACTCTAAATCTACAGCTTATTAACACTTCTAGATATTATGTGCACTAAATTTAATATGTTTTTGAGCAAATCACTTTTTTTATATATGTTGAGTGAGCAATGGTTTTAAATACAATTATAATTTCCAGTTAATTATTATATTATATACCAAGAATCTATCCACTAAGAAATTAGACAACTGATTAGATCCTAAATTTTATTGGCACAGAAAATGTTATCAACTTCTGAAGCATCCGTGCTTATTTTTCCTCAGTTGCTTCAATTAATTAATTTATTAATTCAATTAATTTATCAAAAAAATCATGGTTATTATAATTTGTTATAGCCACCAAACTGTTAGTACTTCCAAGTATTACTTTCAACACTACTCTCAGAGCTTGAGGATGTGATATTAACATAGTGAACCATACTGCTTTCAATATCTAGCCTTGGACGTTTATTTCTTCGTTCTTCTATTGCTTTATCTAATGAATGTTTTACATGGCCAATTTCACTGCATTTCTTTTTTGCAGGATTTTTATTTGAGCATATTAAACAGCGTAGTTGTGAACTGTAACCATAACTTTTGTTGGGTATCCCACATTTTGAATGTATAGGTTCTAAGCAAGACATGCAAATATGACCATCTCTAACAATTTCTGTACACACGGGGCAGTTAGATTCATCAAACATATCAGCTATCCTTTCATGTTCATCAATATCAACTGCGATCTTTTCTACTGCATGTAATTTGTCTTGAATCGTCGTAGACTGTATATCAATGATATCGACTGATATGCGCCTGTTGAAAAGTTTTGGCGCAAATTGTTTGTATTCCATAACTTTTTTTGGCATTATGCCTTTTTTGTTACAGGTGGGGCATAAAGAAACAAAAATCGTTACAGCTTCTACTTGGATGTAATATTGATCTTTGATAATACTTCTCATTTTGTCTCGGGTATTATGTCCACACTTGTCGTGTATATCTAGAAGCAAATTAAAGTAATCCTCCACTGCTACTACAATGATGGTAGGATCTTTGGGTGATGACTTTTTCAATATAAGACAATCTACCCTGTTAACTTGTATAGTGTCATATATAGAGGACCAGTAGTATTCGCTAGATGTTCTTGGAACACCAGAGCGTAGAGCCATTTTAGCAATGTTGATGTGTCTTATAACCTCAGCTATTCGTTGTCTCGACCATAGTTTTTTTATGCTTTCATATTCATTTTCATAATACTTTAATAACTTTTTGTTAAATCGGTTTCTGAAACCGCATAATTCACTTGAGTCAACCTTCTTTTCATTCATCATGATTGTATTTTTAATATTTTTACCTTTGCCGAAATAGATCAATAACTATTCAAAATATTTATATTTTTTCTTATGTTTTGACGTCTATTTTGAGGCCAAGGCTATTTTCACCGAAATCTTTATATAAATAATGCTTTTACGGCCCTGGTTTCTTATTCTTTTGAGCCAACCGAAAATCTATGTAAATGTACGAATGACTAAAACCTTTACTAAAAGTATTAAACAAAGCACAATTAGGAACAAAAATAAAAAGCTTTGTTTTCAGGTGAATTTTACTTTACAGTAAACGGTTTCTATTTGATACTCTTTGTTTTGCAACCTAAGCTAAAATATTCCAGTAATTTTCGGTTGTTGCTTGCACAACTACTACAGCTCACAACACATACATAACATTATTATCATCCCACATTAGAATTAATTAAATATGAGCGAGAAAACTGAATAAAATACTATAAAACAATCCATTAATTTCATATCCATCCATCCATCAACGTCCATGGCCACGCCGCCGCCGCCGGCTACGTAGCAATGGCTACCTCTGTTTTTTTTCGGATGCCATACGTATACGTAGTAGCCAGTTTCAGGCCAGTCGGTTCTCTCGGCTTGTAGAATGGATCATCATTATCATCATCATGTAGTCCTGTTATCCCTCATCAGGGACATAGGTCCCGAAGTAGAGATCTCCACTTTTCGCAATCTTGTGCGGCAGCTTACAAGGCCTTTCAGCTGATTTCAGTTGATGCAGCCTCTATTCCAACTGAGAATGTAATATGTATGTAATGTAGAATGGATGCGTTGGAAGGAATCGCGCTTGATTGCGATTGGCACGTGCGTCGCAAAGCATAGCGTCGCATCCCATAAACTGAGACGATTTTCAAATTCTACGACAAATCTTTGATAAATAAAGCGTGAGTGAGATGCCATACATGTGAATACTGATTGTTCCTATAAGTAGCCAGCGACGTGGCCATGGCTTCCCGGTGAGGCAGGGCACTTATGCATACATCGGTGTACTTACCGAAATGCCTGAGTAATTGTGATAATATTTTTTCTTTGGTCTATCAGCAAGTGGCTCCTTTTACAATAAGGATATCCCACTGCTAAGAAAGTTTATTGGGCAAGCGAGCCACTGCGCGGGTTTTCACCCTCCACATTCATCATCATTATCGTTATGTTATGATCATCATCAAAGTCACCGTCATTATCATCTACCTGACATACTCAAACACTCATGTGGTAGAGGACAGAACTATCGCCGTTTTGTGCGATTACACTGCCACTGAGTATTACTTTGCAATATGAGTTTCCTTAGCAATCCTTATAAGTCAACGTTCATGGTACTCAGAACTAAAACAGATATATTACACAGAAAACCAGCTCCCCAGCAGTATCCTGCGGATAATGTTGGGAACCTAGCTGAGGTACTTTGCCTTTTTGTTGCCATCTTTTTTCTTTTTTCTTTTTTTATTTGTAATATTTTTACTATGTTCTTATTGTGGTTGGTAACAAATAAAGATCTTTTATCTTTTTATCTATATACGTAATATGTTGGGAGCTTTCGCGGACAAGGATGTAGCTGTAGAAGAAGCGCGAGACCTTAATCTGCTAATGGAGGGAGAACTTGTTTGAAAACCACGTCCGGCTGTGGTTAGCTTAGCTATTGTTGTTTTTTTTTGTTTTATTTATTGGCAAAGCTATTGTTTTTACCATCTCAAAGTACTTTATAATATTCGTGATTATCAAGGTAGGATTCTAGTGCTCTATTATCTATGTCCAGCAGTGGAAGTCTATGGGCTGATGATGATCTCTATGCCCGAAACTCTAAATCAACTGCGAAATTAAATGGCTTAGTGCTATTCTGCACGAATAATACACAGTTAAGACTATTTATAATTATGCATCTAGGATAAGATCAATGAAATAAATAATTAATATTTTCTTGCCGACTAACTCTATAATGATATAGGTCATCGCTCGTTTATCTTCACATATAGTCATTCACATTCTTGTCTCTGCTTTGCATTACAGTCAATTATTGAATGCCATGTGAGTGTGAGGTTTTTAATTTTTATATTTGATGTTGTGCAACACACATGCACTGCCAATATTATTATGTCGTTTATTCGAGTGAAAATCGATGTACTTTTGCTTCTCAAACTCAAAATTTGCGAAGTATCCCCACGAGAATAAAGTTTTCAAGAAGTATCCAATTTATTTGGAACACTATCACGAACGGAGTTGCATTCACTGACAGATTGTGTTTACTTGCGGGAGACGGCTGTAAATTGACTGTGACCGAATTCAAAAAAAATTTTTTTGAATACCTCTTGATTGCTGTGTAGTGACGGCTTTGAATAGCACTGCTTCAAATATATATTATTTTTTAAATACATATATAAATATACTCACGGTTATAACTTCCAATAAGGGGTAACTAGAGCTTCAGAAATAAAAATCAGATAGAACTTATGGATAAATTCTTGAAAGGGGAGTGAATTGCAAAATAAGTATTGACTTTAAATTAAATTTTAAAATTAAGATAATAACAAAGAAAACAAATTCCTTTCTATTGTCACTCTTTACTATAACTTCCCAACTTTATTTAAAAAGTGAAAATATTGTTTCAGTGATAGTCAAGTGTTTCAGTCGGCGTGAAATATTCTTAATTACCAAACTTAGATAAACCTACAAAAAAAAACATAAGTGTGAGTTTACTATTGCATAGCCGAGTGGTAATAAATGAAATTCTTGTACCTTGTACCTATATACATAAATTCATATACTCACGGCTATAAAACCCAAAAAGGGGTAGCGAGAGCTTCAGAGCTAGAAACTCCACAGCCACATTTGGAAGATGATAGGAATAAGATGGTAGAAATAAAATATCATTGGTGATCATTGGTGATGGGTCTCCAACCGCATCGCCCAAAAACCAATTTGAAAAACCCCATACCCTTAGTCGCCTCTTACGACACCCGTGGGTAGAAAGGAGTAGTGACATTCTTAGCCGGCACTACACGGCAATATTCGTTATTTCTGTCCGTGTATATCATTGGTCTATATTTTAAAGTTTTTTTTCGGTAGTATTATTTGGTATTGGTATTTATTTGCTGTGTAGTGTCGGCATGGAATAACACTACCCCATTTTTTCTGGTGGGTGTACGTAAGAGGCGACTAACGGAATTGGGACTTTTAAGGGATTTTTGGGCGATGTGGTTAGAGACCCATCACCAAAAATCTTTATTTTATCATCTTTTCCCTACTAAAATTTCCAATCGTGGCTGAGGAATTTCTAATTCCTTAGCTCTGGCTACCCCTTCTAGGGATTTATAGCCGTGAGCATATGTATGTATGTATCTATTTGGTATTATGTGATTCGCTTTATAATTTGTGTTCAGTGAAAAAGCTATACTGGAGGCATTAATAGAAGAATCACAATTCTGTCAGTTGCGTGCATGAAAAAATACATGTTTCGCGAGTGGGAAGGCTTAATCTATCTATCTATATATCCACTATCTTTTTAGCCACTACTACTGTCTCGATGGTCTTGTGGTAAAGCACTCGGTTTCAAATCTGGGGGACTAGGGTTCTATCCCCGAGGATTCACTTACATATTTAAGTTGTTACTTGTAACCAATTTTTGACGGATATATCAATCTTAAAGCACCTGATTATCTGAAGATAAAGATGATTCCGTGCTTCGGAGGGCACGTTAAGCTGTCAGTTATGGCTACGGTCACGATAGTTATCGTTAGCCTGTCAACCCTCGTTTGACCAGCGTGGTGAACTATGGGTAAATCGGTAGGTCCAAGCTCCTCGGTGAGGACACATATTGACACTGAGAAGGGCTTGATATGCCGACGAGATCAATTGAGATTTGTTTTTGGTTTGGGATACCAAAACTTCCTGTAGTTTGAATAACCTTACTAGATGACGTTATTCTTACTTACTTACTTACTTATACTTACGCCCATTATTCCCATTGGTGTAGGCAGAGACTATCGATCGCCACTTAGTACGATCTTGACAAACCTCTCTTGCTTCCCTTACATTCATTATTCTTCTCATACATGCTCTTTTATTCTTCTCACTTCGGACCCCCGCCTTTATAAGAACGTTTTCTATCTGGTCAAGAAACGTTTTACGAGGCCGTCCTCTACTAACAATCCCATCCACATTGCCTCTATATATCTCTTTCGCTACTTTATTTTCAACCATCCTCTCTATGTGCCCAAACCACCTCAACATTCCTTTTTCTATCTTGCATACTACGTCATATTTCAAACCTACTCGTTCACGGATCACAGTATTTCGTTATATTTATATGACGTTATGTGTTTTATAAATGAGTTCATATTTTTATCGTTCGTTACTGGTAAGTAAATGATATTGATATACATCAATTAGGAAGAAGGAGATTATTTGTAATTGAATTTTACAAAAGGATGGGAGAATGACTCTTGAACGAATTGACTATTAATTATTCTTCGTTGATTTAATATACCAAGATTGATCAGGTAAACTCATTGGTAAAATTTCACTGATTCTGAATACCAAAAAAATGATGAAGTTACCGAATCTTAAACAAGTAAAATTTATCATGAAGAACTATAATTTTTTATAGATATAAATTTACCGGTATAAAATTTATTCGTAAATGCAATCGGGTCCCCAAAAATATTACTGGTACATTAATATATATATATATATATATATATATATATATATATATACATATAAAAGAAAGTGGTGTTAGTTACACTATTTATAACTCAATAACGAATGAACCGATTTGGTGTAGAGGTAGTTAGAACCTATAAAAGGACATAGGATATATATAATCTCAATTTTCCATTATTTTATTACTTATCTAGTTGTTTTTATGTTGTGCTTATCATGTACAAATCTAGCCCCTTTCCCGTTCCTTTTGTAAATAGTCTTCATTTTATTTGTAAGTTACATTAATGATATTAAATTAATAAATAATTATAATAATAAAAAAAACCTAAATTAACTATACTAATATATTTTTTAAGTTGTCATCTCAACTGATTATTTAATATCATGCTGTGTACACAGATTTTTGGTATTATGTCCGAATATGTATTATTTTTTTAATTTGTTTACTAATGCTATGTCATAATACTGTTTGTGTGCCGAATGAATAAATAAATAAATATCATCACGCTAAATATCGTAGAGGGTGAGCAGTAAAAAATAATAACACCATCCGTGCGGAGCCGAGGCGGACCACAAGTATTTGATGTTTTATAATACACACTGTGTAGTGCTGTGTAGTGTCGGCTTAGAATAGCACTACCCCTTTTCTTCCGGTGGGTGTACATACGAGGCGACTAACGGTATTGGGGCTTTTTAAGGGATTTTTGGGCGATGCGGTTGGAGACCCATCACCAACAACCTTTATTTTACCATCTTTTCCCCACGCAACTTCCAAAAGTTGCTGAGGAATTTCTAATTCGTTAGCTCTGGCTACCCCTTCTAGGGATTTATAGCCGTGAGTATATGTATGTATGTACATAAATAACATCAAAGGCTAAGAAACAATCATTTATGCTCATCACACAAAGTTGCTCTGAGCGTGGATCGAACCCGCAACCTCCGGACCGAGAAGCTGGTCACCTATCCACTCGGCCACGAACGTCGTCATATGAATGGTACCCATTTACATCAAATTTTTTGAACCATACATATACTCACGGCTATAAATCCCTAAAAGGGTAAGCAAGAGCTGAGAAATTAGAAATTCCTCGGCCACTTTTGGAAGTTGAGTGGGGAATAGATGGTGGAATAAAGGTTGTTGGTGATGGGTCTCCAACCGCATCGCCCAAAAATCCCTTAAAAAGCCCCAAGTCCTCTAGTCGCCTCTTACGTACACCCACCGGAAGAAATGGGGTAGTGCTATTCTAAGCCTAAGACAACACTACACAGCTTTTTGAACCACGACAACGTTTATTGTATCAACTAGGCCATTTAAATTCTAAAATACCAAACTTAAAGTCTCTATCAAGCTAGAAATCCCTAAACACACAAATATTCACATTATCAGAATATCAGTCCGTAAGTCGCCTACATCAGTGGTCCATAAAGGTCGCTCCGCACTATAAAAGCTAACGGCCGAAACAGAGTGCGCTATACACTCCGACTGATCACATTATCGATATCTACTTACTGTAACTACATTATATCGCATTGTGTGTGGGGTTAGGTTAATGTATTAATAACGTTCGGTTCAGGTTTCTAATGTCCATACATATACTCACGGCTGTAAATCCCTAGAAGGGGTAGCCAGAGCTAAGGAATTGAAAATTTCTCGGCCACTTTTGGAAGTTGCGTGGGGAAAAGATGGTAAAATAAAGGTTGGTGATGGGTCTCCAACCGCATCGCCCGAAAATCCCTTAATTCCAGCCACTTTTGAAAGTTGTGAAGGGATACGATTGTAAAACAAAGGTTTTTGGTGAAGGGTCTCCAACCAAATCGCCCAGTGCTTTAGTGAATCAGACAATAGTATAATCTATACTTATAATAAATCTGTAGGGAGGTCAATTCTGTACATGAAATATATTTTCAAAATAACTATCAGGTTGTGATTAGGGATCGATACTGATGCCAAAAATGCAATCAGTAAAATTTTTGTCTGTCTGTCTGTCTGTCTGTCGGTTTGTATGTTCCTTATGGAAACGAAAACTACTCGACGGATTTTAACGAAACTTGGTACAATTATTCTTTATACTCCTGCACAGGTTTTTGTATACTTTCCAGCAGAGTAGTAAAGGGGAATTTTGGGAAATTTTGGGAAAACGGGAGAAGTTACTCCATTTTTTAAGCTTCCGTCGCGTGTGCAGCCTTAATGAATATAATAGTAGAAATCATGTATGACGGAAATATTCTTCATAAAATTATCTAAAAAAAAATAGCAACAGTTTATGTCTATCTTTTACGGTTGACTCACAATAACACGTGTAATTCCTGATAGCTTAGCAGTTCGGAACATTCTGATTATATTTGTTTACTCTTACGTTTGTAAACCTCTCACTTATCCCTAATTTAAAAAAGGTAAAATTATTACCTATTCAATAAAAAAATAATCATAGAAATCGGTAGACAAACACCGAAATTATACATAAAATAAGCCATCGCGCCCGTGACCAAAACCGAATCGTTACTAATTTACTTATAAAATACTTGATGGCGCTAGTAGTTGCATCCTACAACACGTAATGATTTATTTTGATTTGAACTGAACCGTTCATTAAAGCGCATTAAAAATCACCAAACTACACTGTTTAGGGAGTGCTATAAATTTAATAAATTGGAAACATTGCGCTGAATTTCACAATGCTTGAGCAGTGAATAAAGAAAGAAACCTCAGATATTTAAAAAACAACGCTACCCGTGCGAAGCTGGGACGATCCACTAGTAAATAATAATAAAAATACAAATAATTTGTCAAATTGTTACTGTCTAAATAAATGTTAAGAAATTTTAGGGATCTATTAAATGTTTCTTATAAATATTCCCATAATATTTGGAAAAATATAATATTAACTTTAATGTATTTCGAAATGTTTAACTTTAAATTTATCTGTGTAGTGTCGGCTTAGAATAGCACTATCCCATTTCTTCCCGTGGGTGTTCGTAAAAGGCGGCTAAGGATATTGGGGCCTTTTAAGTGATTTTTGGACGATGCGGTTGGAGACCCATCACCAATAAAATTTACTTTACAATCTTTTTCCCACTCGACTTCTAAAAGTGGCTGAGGAATTTGTTATTCCGAAGCTCTGGCTACCCCTTCTAGGTATTTATAGCCGTGAGTATATGTAAATGTATGTATGTCTGATAAAGAAGTTCAAGGTCTCCAGTTACTATCGTAACACAAAGTACCCAAAACAAAATAATTTACGCGCGAATAAGTTATTTAATTGGTTTCACGTAAGCAAATTTCGGCTGGAGACAGACAGACGAACAATACGTCTTTTGTATATAGTTTTGTAAAGGCACTGTCACAATTTGTGAAGCTTAATAATAGTTATTTGTTTAAATTGAAGAACATCGTCTTGCGTTACGTACTAGGCTAAATGATATTGAAATATATTTTAAATAAAAATCAAAACATATACATACATACATACAAATACTCACGGCTATAAATCCCTAGAAGGGGTAGCCAGAGTTAAGGAATTTAAAATTCCTCAGCCACTTTTGGATATTTTAGTGGGGAAAAGATGACAAAATAAAGGTTGTTGCTGATGGGTCTCCAAACGCATCGCCCTAAAATCCCTTAAAAGCCCCAATACCGTTAGTCGCCTCTTACTCCCACCGACAGAAATATAAATATATATACTTATTGGTTACTTTTCAAGATAACAAGAGGTCATATTGGTACTAAATACATTTGAGTATTGTTACTTTATTATGAGATAAACCATAAACATCGGTTTAAAAAAACATGACAGTATTAACATAATGAGATGCATGTTAAATTTGATTACACTCAGGATAATACTGTTTAGTTTATCGAAACGCATTAAACATCAATTTATATTCATAGATTTTTAAACGAAATTCCGTCCATTATCGGGTCAGCTATTTTCGTAATATTTCGCCGCAAACAATTTAATACATAAATCGTTTGGAAATGTTGCTGAGTATTTTCATTTTGAAATGTGCGGTTTGAGGTATGCTGTTTTGTTCTAATTCAAAATGGTTGCCCATAGATGCCGCTGGTATCGTCACGAAATCCCGCATGCCTTGTCGGAAAGAAAATATTTGAGTTTATTTTCACGAAATTAATTTGTTTTTTTTAAGTAATTCTTACTTTACAAGGCAAATAGATACTTTTACTGCTATGGTAGATTTGTTTAAATTGGGATCCAAATTCGGCATGGAAGTACCTAACTACAAGCCATTGAAAAAAAAACTCTTATGACCAAAAAACCTTAATTTAATTTTTTTTTTGTTCATGAAAACCTCATGTGGGGATTATTACTAATAAATAAAGGAAAGAAAAATTTCGACACAGGCGGGATTTCGAACCCGCGACCTCGGGTATACGCCCCCGTCGCTCTTGCCGAATTTTTTACTAATTCGGAAGGCCACTTGTCTATCTTTTCAGGTAGAATGCAAATGTTGAAAACGCCTAACTATCACATAATTTAAATCTTTTATTTCATGAAAACCTCATGTGGGGATTATAACTAATAAATAAAGAATAAATAAAGGAAAGAAAAATTTCGACACAGGCGGGATTCGAACCCGCCTGTGTCGAAATTTTTCTTTCCTTTATTTATTCTTTATTTATTAGTTATAATCCCCACATGAGGTTTTCATGAAATAAAAGATTTAAATTATGTGATAGTTAGGCGTTTTCAACATTTGCATTCTACCTGAAAAGATAGACAAGTGGCCCTTCCGAATTAGTAAAAAATTCGGCAAGAGCGACGGGGGGCGTATACCCGAGGTCACGGGTTCGAATCCCGCCTGTGTCGAAATTTTTCTTTCCTTTATTTATTACCAAAAAACCTTATTGCATAAATAGTATAAGAGTAAATTATGCCATAAGGGAGCAAATTTAAGCATTACTATGAAATAAGGATTAGAAGAAGAAGAAGAAGAAGAAGAAGAAGAAAAAACGTTTATTTGTTGCCAGTCGCTTATAAACTTGTAAATATTTTTACAAAATAAACATAGGAAAAAAACATTTAACAATAAAAACAGTGTTTGATCTCACATAATGCGCGAAAACAACAAAATGGCGTCTGACTCAGCGTTGTCGTTGTGAGTTTTACCTCACAACACTGATTTTCAGTCAGCGCCAGACTTGTAGTGACACACGGACCATACATGAGTTTAAATCACTACAGCCAATTGATTGTAAAACATAACATTGGTTTGAACGATTAGAGCGCTGTAATAACTAATTTATTTCGTGTGCCATACTATTGTTCTTTCAACACACTTATTAATTGTGCAACAAGTTAGCTTTTCATAATAATTTGTAGGCGAAGAAAAAAGACAATAGCAAAATAAAACACAGCTGTTTTCTATGGAATGTCTGCTATGCTAAGACGAAGCGAATTTATAAAACTATTGATAACTAATATTTACAATTCAACTAAAATTCATAAAATAAGCAAGAAACTGCATATAATGTCACAATAAATTTTAACACAGTGTAATAAAAAACGGAAAGCTCTTTGTCAGTAGGTATTTTGATTGTGTTCAATCTCTTTTGACGAGTACTTAATGATGAACAAAATGTCACAGTTTTAATTAAACGGCTTTACACTCCCAATTAAGCGTGTCGAAAAATTTCATTTTCATTTACATACAAACATAAACATAAACGTTCACGCCGAATATCCCCGAAGGGGTTGGCAGAGGTACTAATACTTCTGAACATCACGTGAATTTGTCACCTGGTATTCAGAGTACCCACGTTTTGCATGGACAGTGTACTCACGTGATAGGGGGCAGGCCTATCGCCGTTTTGTACGAATACACTGTCACGTGACTAAGTACAACTCAGTCATGTGGGTTTCCTCACGATGCTTTCCCTCACCGTTAACAACCATGATAAATTAACCACACATATGTCTTTAGAAAAGACAAATTGGTGTAGGCCCGACCCGGGATTTGAACACTAGTCGCTTGAGTTCTACCCATTGAGCTATCACGTCGTTATCATTATAAATACAGTTAACATAGTTGTATCGGTAGAACCAGTTTATATTAATTTCGGAGATTGAGTGTCTGTGTTTCAGAATATGTTTCTTATTATGTTTTCTTAACTTAAAAATCTCACAACCACTATCTATCATATTTTTTTCTCAAGCAACTTGTACTTACTTGTAATTTAATTATCTTTATTTCAAATCTGGTTTCGATTGGTTGACGAAAAGGTACAATTACTAATTATATTTTACGTAATTTCCAAAAGTGGCTGAGGAATTTCTAATTCCTTAGCTCTGGCTACGCCTTCCAGGGATTTACAGCCGTGAGTATATAATATTGACTATTTTTTTATTATGCACTGAGTTTAGTTATTTAGTTTTCATTAGTCCGTGCGTTTCCTGGCGGTGACTGAAAATCAGTGTTGTGTTGTGAGCACTTACTCACAACGATAATGCTGAGTCAGCCGCCAATTTATTGCTACGCAGGGTATGGCTTGTGACATTAACTTTTAATGTTAACTCTTGTTTTTAAAATCTTGTTATTTATATTTTTGTTTTTTTTTGTTTAGTTTTTATTTAGTTTCGTTTTTAATGTTTTTAGTTATATTGTTAACTGTGTAGCAATGAATAAATGTGTTTCTTATCTTATCTTAATTTGAATGTTTTTGTTCATGAAAACCTCGTGTGGGGATTATTACTAATAAATAAAGAAAAGAAAAATTTCGACACCGGCGGGGATCGAACCTAGTACTTAAAAAAGTGTAAAAGAAACAAAGGATAGAAGAATTTCGCACTGGAAGCCATTGACACTGTAACTCAATTGGCAGAGCGACGGGGACGTATACCCGAGGTCGCGAGTTCGATACCCGCCGGTGTCGAATTTTTTCTTTCCTTTATTTATCGTCTAATTATTAGAATATTGACTACCTCAGCCACACCCTCATTGATAGAAGGCGCACAAACGATGTATATTTATTTATTTATTTATTTTTTATTTATTTATTTTTATTAGGAACATCAACAGCGACATAAGTAATAATACACAGTTAATAATAGAAATCAAGTAAGGCCAATGACAGATGTTCACAGGTGTACAGAAAACATATCTAACAATAATCTTGTTTTTACGTTACATTTGATTTTCAACACATGTTTTTTTTATAGCAAGTAACTCAAATACATACAATTTTAAGAGGAAATAAAATAGATATTAATAACAATATTTAAAGCAAAATTGTTTTGATCCACGATATCTCAGGGGTGTGTGTATGTGCATGTGTGTGTGTGTGTGTGTGTGTGTGTGTGTGTGTGTGTTTGTGTGTGTGTGTAAAACAAATAAAAATCTGTGACATACATAAAGGCATATAAGAATGTATGTGTTATTAAATTATACTCATAATATAATATGTATATTAAGAATTAAAAAGTACGTCCATTACAGCTTTTCTGAATGCGCATCTACTTAGATTAAAAAGATCTAAGTCATGGAAGTTTTTATTATATTCGGATAAAATACGACTAAACGGAGCGTTCTGTGAGTAGTTAGTTCTGGAAATTGGTACGGAGAACAAACTATTTATGGTATGGCGAGTCCTATATGATGGCGTGTTAAGTCCAACCTGTGCAAGTAAGTTTGGGTTATCCAAACGACCATGAATTATATCATGTAGAACGGTTAGGTCAGTTAAAATACGGCGATCCTCTAATCTTAACATTTTATGAAATTTACAACTCATTTCGTAACACTTATGGAAGTTTTTAGTTTTAAAATTTAAGTGTCGTACAAAAATATGTTGTATTCTTTCAATCATATGCTTGTACTTAATGTACTGAGGGGACCAAACACTTGAGGCGAACTCCAGAATACTGCGAACATAGGCATAATAAACCGTCTGTATACATTTAGGGTCTTTAAACGTTTCACAAGTCCTCATTACAAAGCCCAGATTTTTGTATGCACGATTAGTGATATCAACAATGTGTTGTTCAAAAGTAAGCTTTGAATCTAAAGTAACGCCGAGGTCTTTTACTGCATTAACTCTCCGGATAGGCTGTTTATTAATATAGTAAGTATTAATGATGGGTTTATTACTTCGTGAAAAAGTAATTTGCACGCATTTTGACACATTTATGTCTATTCTGTTCTCGTTATAGTAATCGGTGAGGCGATCCAAATCCCTTTGTAGCTTATAACAGTCGTCAGCTTGTCGTATACCACAATAAACCTTTTTGTCATCTGCATACATTAGAAAATTGGTCTCACATATGGCTGTAAAAATATCGTACAAATAAATATTATATAAAAGGGGACCCAAATGGGATCCTTGGGGTACTCCTGATGGTATGTCAACAAAACCTGATCGAAAACCACCCAAAACAACAGCTTGATGACGGTTAGATATATAAGATTTTATCCATCTAAAGAAATCACCTTGCACCCCTAAAGCAAGAAGCTTGCGAAGAATAATCACGTGGTCTCCTCGGTCGAAAGCTTTTTGAAAATCAGTATAGACTACGTCAACTTGTATACCTCTATCCATACAACCAAGGACAAAATCTATGAATTCAATGAGGTTAGAAAGTACAGATCTACCTTTAAGAAAACCATGCTGTTGAGACGGAATACTATGCTTAACAACAGGATAGATACGTTTATAAGCAATTTTCTCTAAGATTTTAGCAAAAATGTTTAGGATAGAAATGGGTGTATAGTTAGTAATTTTGTATTTTGGACCATTTTTGTGAACTGGTACTATCAAAGCGTCCTTCCAGATTTTAGGGAAAATACCTGCATGAAAAGAACGATTATAAATTATACAAAGAGGGGTGGAAAGAGGCTTAGCGCAGTTCTTAATAAAGAAGGGAGGAATATTATCAGTGCCAGCACCACCGTTGATGTCCAGAGAAAGAAGCAACTTGTAAATCTCTTCCTCATTAGTACTTATATTACTTATAGTTTTACCAGTATCACACTGTGGAGAAGATAAGGGTATATCGGGGTAGTTGTCAGCAGGTTTGGTAAACACAGAGCAGAAAAAGTCATTAAATGCATCACAGATTGATTGACCAGAGTCGAATGATTTGTTGTTGTGTTGGAATATTTTAGGATACGATGAACCACCGCGACGTGATTGAATAAAAGACCAAAGAGCTTTAGGGTTAACTTTTATGTTATTTTGGATAGTAGTTATGTAATCCCCATAGCAAATGCGTTGTAAATCCTTGCATCGTTTTCGTAATAATGAAAATTGGTCATAATCTAGTGGGTTATTGGTTCGTTTCCAGCGTGAGTGAGCTTTAAATTTCTCTTTTAAACAGCGTTTAAGTGGGAGACTATACCAGACAGGATGGTTGTGGCTTTTACTACGAGTATCAACGGGAATAAATTTTGTGATGGCGTCGTTTAACACTTCGTAAAAGAAATCTAAAGTGTCATCCAGACCTTTATTTTCAAGAGCTGTGTGCCATTGAATTTGTTTTAAATACTCGTTAATTCCATTGTAATCACCTTTACGAAATCGTCGTCTTTGTTGAACAGATTCATGAAAGGGTGCCAATAGGATATCGGTAATGTTAATTTCAAGAGCGGGGTGATATTCATCTATTTTCACTAAAGGGTCGTCACATTTAAGGACTTCAACAGCAGAGTTCGAGAAGCATAAATCTAAAATGTTATCTTTAATATTACTAACAGAGTTGTATTGTGAGAATCCTAAAGTGGAGAGGCCGCCTATAAGACTGAGAGCCGCATCTTGTAACTCAACGCTTCCTCGGCGAAGGTAAAGTGGTGAACCATCGCTGTTCCAATGAACATTTGGTAGATTAAAATCTCCACAAAAAAGATAGTTGTCAAAAGGAAGATCCTGGACTACTGTTTCAAACATCGTCTGAACGTTGGTAGTAAGAGCAGATAAGGTTCGGCTAGGCGGTGTGTACAAAGCACATACATGCAAGTCCCGGGTGGCGGGCGATGCAGCCCCGCCGCCGCTGCAGCGCGCGCGCAGTGCGGCGCCGGGGATCGTGAGCCAGACAGTCTCGCCGGCGCCACCGCGCCCAGACTGCGCCGCACGAGCACCAGCACGCCGCCGCCGTCCGCCTTCCCGCTCGCCCGCCGGTCTTGGTCGCGTCGGAACACGTCGTATCGGCTGTCACACAGCTCGGTATCCAGTACTCCCTCACATAACCAGCTCTCCGTTACAATTATAATATCATAATTATTATTAAGGATGTTATTCTAAAAACTAACTAACTTTGTGCGCAACCCACTACTACACTAATAAACTTTGAGTGTATCAACCATTGTAGAGCTTAAATATAAGTACAAAGAATATATAATAAACCATAGATTTTATAAAGATGCAAATGATTATGTAAATAGAATATAGCATATGCCTTCTTGTATGTATCATTAACTGTAGATCGTTAAAATAAAGCAGTGAATTAATAAATAAGTAAAAGTCAGTGGAATCTAAAAAGATACGTTTTTGTATGTGTGTGGATAATAGAGAATGATATTGAGGCGTGTTGGTTTGAGTTTTGTTTCGCAAAATAGTAGGAAAACCGTTGGTTCGAGAGAATAATTGAGTAATCGAATTAGATAAGTATTTATATGTGTTATTGTGGAGGGCTTGTTTGAGTAAAGTAATAAAAGGTGTGTGTAAAGTGAAATTCATTAATTGATTGAGATATATGTGTAAAACAAAATGAGTATAGTTATAACATGAACTCAAATAATAAGAATAACTATAATATAGAGACTTTGAAAGTATAAATTTAACACATGAATCTAAAAAGTACAAACAGTTATAAAAGAGGAATATAAAAAGTATAATTTCAACACTAGAATCTAAATAGTGCACACAATAATCAAAGAGAACTGCAAATTGATGAAATAGGTACACCAAGTTAATAAATAATACCAATAAACACACATTAATAAATTTGAATCGCGATGTGTACCAATAGAGAAACAAACAAAACATATTATAAACTAGTGGATCGTCCCAGCTTCGCACAGGTAGCGTTGTTTTTTAAATATCTGAGGTTTCTTTCTTTAGTCACTGCTCAAGCATTGTGAAATTCAGCGCAATGTTTTCAATTTATTAAATTTATAGCACTCCCTAAACAGTGTAGTTTGGTGATTTTTAATGCGCTTTAATGAACGGTTCAGTATTTCCGTTTAATAGCAAATTTTGGAATAAAACGCTATGAATATATTTATAACAATCTAAGAAATAAATCATTACGTGTTGTAGGATGCAACTACTGGCGCCATCTAGTATGTTATATGTAAATTAGTAACGATTCTGTTTTGGTCACGGGCGCGATGGATTATTTTATGTATAATTTCGGTGTTTCTCTACCGATTTCTATGATTCTTTTTTTATTGAATAGGTAATAATGTTACCTTTTTTAAATTAGGGATGAGTGAGAGGTTTACAAACGTAAGAGTAAACAAATATAATCAGAATGTTCCGAACTGCTAAGCTATCAGGAATTACACGTGTTATTGTGAATCAACCGTAAAAGATAGACATAAACTGTCGAGGATTTTTTTTTAGATAATTATATGAAGAATATTTCCGTCATACGTGATTTCTATGTAACTTTAACCATTAAGGCTGCACACGCGACGGAAGCTTAAAAAATGTAGTAACTTCTCCCGTTTTCCCAAAATTTCCCAAAATTCCCCTTCACTACTCTGCTGGAAAGTATACAAAAACCTGCCCAGGAGTATGAAGAATAATTGTACCAAGTTTCGTCAAAATCCGTCGGTTAGTTTTTGTTTCCATAAGGAACATACAAACCGACAGACAGACAGACAGACAGACAGACAGACAGACAGACAGACAGACAAAAATTTTACTGATTGCATTTTTGGCATCAGTATCGATCCCTTATCACCACCTGATAGTTATTTTGAAAATATATTTCATGTACAGAACACATCTCTACAGATTTATTATAAGTATAGATAAGTAAGCCAAAAATTAAACAAATTAAGGTTACTAACATGAAATTTTCTTCAAATCCTCTACATTTTTCATGCATAAAAAAGGTTTATTTTCATCTTTTCTCACATAGATTTGGCAGTTCTTCACCCAAACAAATTTATATCCATGCTTATTCGATAAAACCTTTGCTTCTTTTAATAAACTTTTATTTTTAGGGGTCAGGTGGTCATTACAAAAAATCCTATCGTCTCTGGAGAAGCCTATATCCTTGGATGTGAGACCCTTACGTTTTCGCAAGCCTGATATGATGGAGTCTTTAAGTAAACGGGATTTAAACTTAACAATAATATTTTTCGGTCTTCCTGATATGTTTGTGGCCGGCCGGACACGATTTACGAATTCCACATCATGATTTTGTAGCTTGACTCCCGCCAGTTCAGCTATCCGGTCAACTACTCCCCTAAGGTCTTCAGCTGATGATTCGGGAACACCTCCAACACCATAGGTACATACATATATTCCAACCATAAATCCCAAAAAGGGGGAAGCCAGAGCTTTAGATCTAGAAACTGCTCAGTCATATTTGGAAAATAATAGGACAAGATGGTAGCAATAAAGTATGGTAATGGATCTCCAACTGCATCGCCCAAAATACCAATAAAAAATCTTCATAGAAAAACGATATAAAACTATATTTATACATACATACACACATATACTCACGGCTATAAATCCCTAGAAGGGGTAGCCAGAGCTAAGGAATTAGAAATTCTTCAGCCACTTTTGGAAAGTTGTAAGGGAAAAGATGGTGAAATAAAGGTTGTTAGTGATGTGTCTCCAACCACATTGCCCAAAAATCCCTTAAAAGCCCCCAATACCGTTAGTCGCCTCTTACGTACACCCACCGGAAGAAATGGGGTAGTGCTATTCTAAGCCAACACTACACAGCAATATTTATATTTAACATGTTATGTCTGCGTCTTACAAAAGTTTGCAGAAATGTTAGATTCGAACCCGTGTCATCTGTACCTATTTAGAAATCTGAAAACTGGGCTATAGTAGTCTTCAATGAAAATAAAAATAAGGAACATTTCCAAGACAATAAAACAGTAGGACAGACATCTGAATACTGTGTTTTGTCAAGTTTCTCTCGTGTTACTTTCCCAAGTGCCATTATGACAATTTTTATGTTGAAATTACCTATTTAGAGAGTTCCGTAGTAAAAATGTGCTTCCGTAAAGTTTTTGTATATATGCACAGTTTGCTGTGTAGTGTCGGCTTAGAATAACACTACCCCATTTCTTCCGATGGGTGTACGTAAGAGGCAACTAACGGTATTGGGGATTCTAAGGGATTTTGGGCGATGCGGTTGGAGACCCATTACCAACAACCTTTATTTTGCCATCTTATCCCCACTTAACTTTCTAAAAGTGGCTGAGAAACTTCTAATTCCTTAGCTCTGGCTACCCCTTCTAGGGAATTACAGAGCCGTGAGTATATGTATGTAAGTATGTATGCACAGTTTGTGGTTGCAAAAACCAAACCATCTTGTACATTAAATCTCATTTCGACATCTTTTTTTGAATGTTTTTTTGTTCATGAAAGCCTCATGTGGGGATTATTACTTATAAATAAAGGAAAGAGAAATTTCGACACAGACGGGGATCGAACCCGTGACCTCGGGTATACGCCCTCGTCGCTCTGCCAATTGAGCTACCGTGTCAATGGCTGCCAGTGCGAAATTCATCTATCCTTTGTTTGTTTTACACTTTTAAGTAGTGTTTGCGTTCCCTACCTCCGATTTTTTTACAAATTCATCATCTAAAACATCTTTTCTTTGCAGCTAAACTCCCATCGTAGTTCTTCTTGAGGTTCTAAGTTCTATCAAAGAATGAAATGAAATATTTGAAAACGTAGTAGAAAATGACTCGACATTACCGAGATTGGACATTTCAAACTTACGGCTAAATTTATCAATTCTCTAAACACGGTTAACCCGATAGCTGTAATGTAACACACAGAGAACTTTGTTAAATAGCGCAGAAATGAAGAATGTCAATATCCTTAAGTGGTTCAGTGTATTACTTACTTATATATGTCGCAGCCAACTGGTTAAATCAGCCAGCTGACAAAGCAGCTAGCCGCTTAATTAAACTGGTTAAATCAGCCAGCTGACAAAGCAGCTAGCCGCTTAATTAAACGCCGGCTCGTCGTTAAAAGGCTAGCCCGCTTGTAAAATGAATCGTCGTCACCGAACGTCCTATCACCCGGCTGATCGTATGGTTAGCCCGTTGGTTTGGGCTGATGTTACATTATTTTTCTGTTAAAATTTATAGAATAACTGTTTAAAAAAGTTTGAAATGATGGAAATTTCAATAAATAATATATAAAAAAAGTAAAGAGTTAAAATAAATACATAAGAGTACTTTATATTCTCATGTTCATTTTTAATAAGTCGGTACCTGTTGTTTGAAGTTTTAGTTACTGTGCCAAAGCTTTGTGCCATTTAATTGTTAATATCGTATTAAATGATTATAATTAAATTATCGCCGGCATAAGAAGTACATAAGAAAAAATATTTTAGTCATAGTCACCCTAGATAACCGGACGGCGATATAACGTTCAGCCAAGTGGTTGGACGTTGTGTTCAACTAAATGGTTTACTGAAGTTTAGCCCTTTACTAGGAGCCGGCGTTTAATTAAGCAGCTAGCTGCTTTGTCAGCTGGCTGATTTAACCAGTTGGCTGCGACTGCGACATATACATATACTCACGGCTATAAATCAGTAGCCAGAGCCAAGAAATTAAAAATTCTCCAGCCACTTTTCGAAGTCAAGTGGGGAAAAGATGGTGAAATAAAGGCTGTTAGTCTCCAACCGCACCGCCCTAAAATCAACAAAAAAGCCCCAATACCCTTAGTCGCCTCTTATGTACACCCGCGGGAAGAAACGGTGTAGTGCCATTCTAAGCCGAAACTACACAGCTACCACAGCACAGTGTATTTCCACTGACTTAAGCGAAGCAAGTATGCTACCAGCAAAAGTCAGAACATTGAATCAACCAATCAGGGTGTAAAGATAACGTATTTTGACAATTCGGCGGAATTTAGCCATGTAGTGTCGGCTTAGAATAACACTACCCCATTTCAACCCGTGGGTGATCGTAAGAGGCGACTAAGGGTATAGGGGGCTTTTTAAGTGATTTTTGGGCGATGTGGTTGGAGACCCGTCACCAAAAACATTTATTATAACCATATTTTCCCAATCAACTTCCAAAAGTGGCTGAGGAATTTTTTATTCCAAAGCTCTGGCTACCCCGTTAAGGGATTTAAAGCCGTGCGTATATGTATGTATGTATGTTATTTAGCAAATTTTGTACTGAACTGCGTTTGGTTTCCGCTCTATTTACTTAAATCTCAATGCTGTAACTTACATTTACATGACTCATACATACATACATATATCTATACTAATATTATAAAGCTGAAGAGTTTGTTTGTTTGAACGCTAGGATCTCAGAAACTACCTGATCAAATTGAAAAATTATTTTGTGTTGGATAGTCCATTTATTGAGGAAAGTTTTAGGCTATATATCATAACGCTGCGACCAATAGGAGCAAACTATCAGCGAATAATGTTGCAAAAACAGGGATAATTATTCATACTAAGGCTTCCGTTGTGTGCGCTGCGTAAACGGTTTAAGTTACCCAAAAAAAATGTGTGAAAGAATTATGTCTCTTTAAATGATCTAAAAAAATGCCCGCGACAGTATATGTCTAACTTTTAAGTTTCACTTACTATAACCATTTTTATGGTAAATAAATTTGGTCGAATTTTATGCATAATTGCCATAATGTTTTATCAACATAATATTAATCTTTATCCAAATAAATATGTTGTTGATTGAGAGTATTTAATTGAGAACAAAATTGTCCATGACATCACTTAATTTAAATAAACATCTTAGAAGATAATACAATTATAAAATTACTCCGTAACAAATTTTACACGCGTGCATGAAGCGCAAGACAAGACGCTGCGCTGGCCGGCGAGCGAGGACACCTGCGCGAGAAGCTTATGTTTAAGCCTAATCCTATTAATATTATAAATGTGAAAGTTTAGATGTTTGTGTGTTTGTAGCTAAATGAAGACTAATTCACAGAACGCATTTAAAATAATATTTACAGGAAGCCAGATAATGATCTAATTAACACAATAGGACACTTTTTATCCCAGAAAAATTAAGAGATCAATAAATTTTCTTAAAAAATTGTTAAATAGACTAACTGACTAAGAATCAATGCTCAGCCGAAACTACTATACTTATAAACTTAAAACTTATGAAATGAAAAAATTGTGAGGACGCTATGAAAAACACCTTTTTTCTCATCGCATAACAGAGACCCCAACAGGTCAGTTAAATATTTCAGTTTGACGACGTGAAAGTATACACTTTTGACAGTACGAAGTCTGTGGGGTCAGCTAGTGTTAATAATAAATGTTTAATGTTTAATAAATGTTTTATCATATGTTAATAATAAATGTTTTGATGACGGTTCTCCAACCACATCGCCCAAAATCACTTAATAAGCCCCTATACCCTTAGTCGCCTCTTACGATCACCCACGGGTAGAAATGGGGTACTGCTATTCTAAGCCGACACTACACGGCAACATGACATTACATGACTCATTTTACTAAAAGCTAACGTCACATTTTACAGTCTTACCTTTAAACCCCATATGACTAATTATGGATTATTGTGTGAACAATTAGGCGAGTAATTAGTCGTTCGGTGCCGCCTTCATTAACGACACATGAATTATACAACAAAACATCATTATTCAGATTTTATCGCACCCTTTTGTTATTTTATCATTCCGACATATTTTGTGATAAGTTATACGACATACAGAAATATTGTCATTGATTCCTGCTACTAGTTTGTTTTTGAGTTTAAAGAGATAGAAAGGGAAAGAAACTTGAAATACGCAGTGATAATGTATTTCTGTTACGACTATAAATCCCCTGAAGGGGTAGCCACAACTTAGAATTAGAAATTCTGTAGGAACTTTTGGAAGTTGAGTAAGTTAAATTTTGCCTACAATGTACCCTTCAAAACTGAAATGCATAAATTCATATAATTTCAGTTCATAAAACATAAATAGTAGGAGCTTCATAGTCAGGGCTTAATACATTTTTTAATATTTCACGTCTCTATTGCATCGTTAAATATTAATTTATTCATGAGAAGTATTTTACAGGCAGCGGTCGTTGATGAGCGATGGAAAATTCATTATGCATTAAATTATCAGAAACACTATATTTTTATTGCATTCTCATATTTAAAATGTCTGAAGTGTGAAAAATAAAACAGAACGTGTGAAAATATCATAGAGTACTTGGCTAAATAGAGAAGAAACGAAGAATTTCAATATACGTAAGTGAATCAGTGTATGACCACTGACTTCAGCGAAGCAATTGTATGACCAAGAAAATCATAGGTATTAAATCCATAGATTGGAATTGAATGGCAAACGTCATAGCATAAGCGTCAACTAAGGCAGGACCTCTCACGGACACGATAACGGCCTACAACGGTTTGGCATCAAACATGAAAGAAAATAATTGTCATATTTACGTTAATTCTGGTATTTAAGTCTTAATTTAGGTGATTTTTTGATAAAGTTATTAATGTTAAATAGCACATAATCTAAATCAAATACATATTCTTTGGCAAACATAAAAGTTTAAGCCATTTATGTCCAAATTAAGACTGTAATAATTACAAGTCTATATGCTTTATTCTGTAATAATTACAAGTGTATAGATCTTAAACCATAAGAAACATATGATATGATATATGATAAAAAACACACTCATCTACGCACACCGTTGTACTTTTTTTTGGTCTCGCCTGAGGTCTTGTTATGCCAATCTATATACGTAAGTATAGCATACTAAATCTATGAAAAAAAATCGTAACATTAAATCAACCAACCAGGGAGCAGGAACGAAGTATTTTGACAATTATTTTGAATGTTTTTGTTCATGAAAACCTCATGTGGGGATTATTACTAATAAATAAAGAATAAATAAAGGAAAGAAAAGTCTCGACACAGGCGGAAATCGAACCCGCGAGCTCGGGTATACGCCCCCGTCGCTCTGCCAATTGAGCTACCGTGTCAATGACTGCCAGCGCGAAATTCTTCTATCCTTTGTTTCTTTTACACCTTTTAAGTAGTGTTTGCGTTTCCTACCTCCGAATTTATAACAAATTCGGATGGCCACTTGTCTACCTTTTCAGATAGAATGCAAATGTTGAGAAAACCTAACTATCACATAATTTGAATGTTTTTGTTCATGAAAACCTTATGTGGGGATTATTTCAAATAAATAAATTAAAAAGGAAATGTTTTTTATTAAAAACCTAACTATCCCGACATAAAGAATTTAATATTAAATTCTCAATTCTAAGGAATATTGAAAAATCCTGAGATTTTAATATTAGTCCTACTCCCACAACATAGTAACTCACCACACCAAAGAGGTCGGATGAGTTTTATTTTAAAGTCTCCATCTTTTGATGTTGGTAAAACTTTTAATTACTCGCTTCAAAGGATTCAAAGAGTCCATGTTTATATCAAAATATATGTATTTCTTGGAATATCTGGTTATGCGATGTATATGTACTCAATTTAACGGAGTCCTGAAATAGATTTTTGATTACGTCTTTTGAGATTTTCATTAATTAGGTGATGTCATCTACCCGCGTAACTGTGGCTCTTACACACGTGTGTGCAATATGAGATTTAAGGATGAGGAAAAAGATTAACAATTTCTTTGATGTAGTAAAGTATGTAGTTAAAGTAGTTAGTAAGCATAATACAAAAAAACGTGAAATATAAACTTTATTTTACTACCGAGTTTTTTTCCATATTAATAGTAATTAATAACAGTAATTGCCGTGAAGTGCCGGCTTAGAATGTCGCTACCCCTTTCTACCCTCAGGTGTCGTAAGAGGCGACTAAGGGAATTGGGGCTTTTTATTGGATTTTTGGGCGATGCGGTTGGAGACCCATCACCAAAAACTTTTAATTTACCACCTTTTCCCCACTCAACTTCCAAAAGTGGCTGAGGAATTTATAATTCCTTGGCTCTGGCTACCCCTTCTAGGGAATTATAGCCGTGAGTATATGTACATTCTGTGTACTAAGTATCGGGAATTTGTCAATAAAACAAAAAATACAAATTATTCATCTAAATTTATTTTATCGCCTTCAAAGTAGGCCCCATCGCTTGCAATACAACATCTCCACCGCTTCACCCAGTCTTCCATACATTTTTCATAGGCTATTTGCAGTATGGCCTTTAGCTCATTCAGCGAATTTTCTTTTATAGCTTCTATCGACTCAAAACGTTTCCCTCGAAGTGGTAATTTTAACTTGGGAAATAAAAAAGTCAGACGGAGCCATATCAGGTGAATACGGTGCTTGGTCGAGAACTTTTGTTGAATTTTTCGCTAAAGACTCTTTCACTATAATGGCTGTGTGTGATGGTGCATTATCATGGTGCAGCATTCATGACTTGTGTTGCCACAAATCTGGACGTTTTCGGCGGATACGCTCACGCAAACGCTTCATGACGCCTAAATAATATTCTTTATTCACTTATTTTCCCTCTGGAAGGAATTTGGAGTGAACCACACCACGGTAGTCAAAATAAACTGTCAGCATCACCTTGATTTTGGAGCGACTTTGCCGTGGTTTTTGGGTTTCGGCTCGTTTTCGAGACGCCATTCTGAAGACTGTTGGCTTGTTTGCATGTCGTACTCATAAGCCAATGTCTCGTCGCCAGTTATTATACGTTTGATGAAGGTCAGATCCGTAGTAGCTCGGGAAACCATGTCTTCAGCGACATGCTTTCGCTGCGCATTTTGAACAAAATTGAGCTCTTTTGGAACTAGTCGAGCGGCGCCGCGTTTCATGCCTAAAATGTCAATGAGAATGTTGTGGACGGACTTAAAAGATATGTTCATCTCACAAGCCAACTCTCTCAGACTCATACGTCGATTTTCGAGCACTAGCTTCTTGATTCTGTCGATGTTTTCTTTGGTCGTAGCGGTTTAAGGTCTACCAGAACGAGGCAAGTCTACTACTACTTCTCGGCCTTCTTTAAAAGCCTTATACCATTCATAAGCCCTTGTTTTCGATATACACGATTCGCCGTAGGTATTTCTCAACATTTTTAGTGATTCACCACATGAAATATCAATCGAAACACAAAATTTAAGGCATACTCTTTGTCGAACAATATTTTCCATTGTAAAAATCGCCGAGGACTTAAAACTATGACCAACAAAAAATGTAGTTTAAAACAAATTAAACGACAGATCCCGCTCAAATTTTGCGCACTAAATCAGTACAGTGCTACCATCATGCAGTAAAAAAAATTGAACGACCTCTTTTACGCGGGTCTTTTTATTGACATATTCTCGATAATTTTTACACAGAGTAGTATATGTGAGTAATATTGTAATTGTATATATGTAATAGTAATATTGGAGCGTACCGTGTAGTGCCGGCTTAGAATTCCACTACCCCTTTCTACCCACGGGTGTGCTAAGGGTATGGAGCTTTTTTAACGATACTTTATTTTTTTACCATTTGCTCCCCTCTCAACTTCCAAATGTGATTGAGGAGTTTCTAGCGCCAAAGTATGTATGTCCTCTATGCCTGAATCCATATAAAGCCAGAATCATATTATATCAAAAATGAATTACTCGTATAATTGCTGTGTAGTGTCGGCTTAGAATATCACTACCCCATTTCTTCCGGTGGGTGTATGTAAGAGGCGACTAACGGTATTGGGGCTTTTAAGGGATTTTTGGGCGATGTGGTTGGAGATCACCAACAACCTTTATTTCACTATCTTTTCCCCACGCAACTTCCAAAAGTGGCTGAGGAACTTCAAGTTCCTTAGCTCTGGCTACCCCTTCTAGGGATTTATAGCCGTGAGTGTATGTATGTATGTATGAATTTCTCGTATAATCTTCAGTGAACGAAGATTCGAATTTTGGCAAGTGTTACACATGATGATATTCGACGACTCCAACAATAATTCCGCAGTTGTCGTTGGATTCATCGGCTTGTACGCACTTCAACTAATATTATTTCAAATCTTCACTTGCATTATAAAGAGGAAAACTTCCTTTAATTCCAATCTTTTTGTTCATGAAAACCTCATGTGGGGATTATTACTAATAAATAAAGGAAAGAAAAATTTCGACACAGGCGGGATTCGAAAAATTCGAACCCGAGGTTGCGGGTTCGAATCCCGCCAGTGTCGAAATTTTTCTTTCCTTTATTTATTAGTAAAACTTTCTTTAATTGATTGTAATAAATAGGCTCGAAAACTATTAGACCGATTCTTAAATTCATTCACCATTCGAAAGCTACATTTTTTTACAAGTAACAAGGCTTTATTTTATTTTACATACAAGTAGGGACAGAACCTTACGTCGAACGCACAAGATATTTGAGACGAGAGAGACAGAAATATTACTTATTTTGAATAATAAAACTTGTGAGGATAATATTAAAAACATATTCTTTAGGGTTCTGTACGTCTGAATACAAAAACGGAACCCTTATAGGATCACTCGTGTGTCTGTCCGTCCGTCGCTTACTGTCAATTATCTCCGAATCTATTAGACCGATTAAGTTGAAATTTGGTACACATATCAATTCCTGTGACCCAAACACAGAGGTGTGACGCGAGCAGATGAAATCTGTATATGAGGGGTTATTTTTGGAGGAAAAGGGGAAAATTAAAAATAAAATTCTGAAAACTGCATCGTGTGGCATATCGAAAATTGACCATTCCCCCCCCCCCCTTATCTCCGAAACTAATGAACCTAAAATTTTGAAAAAATACAGAAATTAGTTTTCTCCTTATAGATTTTAGGAAAACCTATAAGAAGTCCATGATATTAAAATAACATGGTAAATCACTCAATATCAACATCATACGGAACCCTCTTCACGCGAGTTCAACTCGCACTTGTCCCCTTTTTTTTTCTCATTACATGACAAGGTCCTCAATGGATTGGATAAATATGGCAATTTGATGACATCGATTAAGTGAATGTCAATCAATGTTTGTCGGTACGAAGTAGGGTGTGCAAAATCTCAATCTCGGTATTTGCAAGATTACGGACGCTGACGTCTAATCGCAAAATACCGAGATCTCGCAAACATACTAAGTTTTGTTTTATAATGACAAATAGTTTAATAAAAATTAATAAACTTAATTCTACTAGCGAATAAATGAATCGAAACATAATATTTAACCGAATATCGTCAGTGACCTTGATGAGAGCAGTGACAGTGCTATGGCCTGTTCGGAAACCAGACTGGAAATCGTTGAGCAGTGGTGAGTGGAGACGAATTTGGAAAATTGTTCGAATACGAGACGTTCAAGAACTTTTGATAGGAATGGTAGGATGAAAATAGGTCGGAATTGGGATAAGGTGGTTGGGTACTGAGTTACTGGGATTACTGAGTTGAGTAATGAGGAGCTAATAAGGAAATTACCAATTGCGAAAATTCCAGGACATCTTCCGAGCTTTCAAGGAGACGGATCCGGATGACATCCCCACTTACGTAGCGCGGGACCTTAACAAGCTGCCTCCAGTGACCTTCGACCATGTGGACGTAACATCACTGTTGAAGGACATCCAGTTGCTGAAGTCCAGCGTTGAAGATATCAAAGCCAAACTCGTGGCTTCGGAACGTGCCAGCGCCGAGTTGCAGCGCGAGGTGACATCGTTGCGAAATGCTGACGTCGCGCTCGCCCAAGTATCGCCGCCGCGCAAACGGCAGAAGCGTCCGCCACTCGACACTTCGCAACGCAGCAAAATAACTGTGACAACTGACCCAGTAAACCGCCCGGTCATTGACTGTGATCCTCCGACAACTCAGCGAATTTGTGATGGAACGAGTTCGCTGCGCCCATCCGCACCTGTCTGGAAACCCGACGCGCCATCGACATCGGTGGCTCATAAGGGTTCATTCGCACAGGTGCTGAAGTCAGGTAGCCAACCACGCTCCCGTCGTCGCTGCCCGAACCCCCCGCCACCCGCCGCGACTACCAGACGGAGGGAGGGAAAGGAGAACCGAGCCGCGCCCGTTCGTGCCGCGCCGAAGACTGTTGGAGACGACGATGGATTTACCCTGGTTGGGAAAAAACCCAAACGTCGTGCTAACAACAGGAATAAGCGTGGTACCGTCCCAGCAGCCTCGTGCCCCTTGAAGGCTGCAACACCGGTACTGGATATTTATATATCACGAGTAGCTCCACAGATGACGCACAATGATATCTTGCGTCACATTGTACATAGGTTAATTAGAAAATAAACGATTATTATTATTATTATTATTGAGCAGACGAGCCTCGGTCCCATAACCGTGCTCAACATCTCACGTCTGGAGCCCAGTAGGCCTACTAACTTCAAATCCTACTGGCTCCAGGTTCCCGCAGTCCACGAGAAGATTCTGCTAGGAGAGAATTTTTGGCCTGAGGGAATAGTGTTCCGGCGCTTCAGGGCTGCGCATCAGAAATCAAAGCCTCTGCCTACCAAGTAGTAAAATACTAACATAGACTAAGTTTACTAATATTATATGGACCTTGTTGTCTGAAAATAAATGATTTATTATTATTATAACGTCTAATTTATTCAATTAAAATGACTTTATGAAAACTTATAACGTGTGGTGGGAATATAAACTGATATTAATTTTTTTATCATATGTTCTTATAAATCAAGACTGCTAGAACTTTACGAAAAAAGCAGTCAGATCTACTTGAAAAGTATTTTGTAATTCCATAAATATTTGTATAAGGGCTTTTTAAGTTATTTTTGGGCGATTTGATTGGAGACATACATACATATATTTCTATTTATTTATTTTATTTTTATTTTATACATATTTAAAAATACTTTTTATATACCAAACCTATAGAACCAAGTAAAACAGTTATCTCTTGCTTAGTTAGGTGTTACCGAGGCAGTCCAAATAGACCGGAGTCTGTGCCAGGACCAACCATCCATTTTAAGTACTCGAGAAGTCTGTACAAGAGAATTTTCCACAACGAAAATTTTAAAGAAAGATAAGGAGGAAATAAATAAATACATATGTATATGTATATATATACTCACGCCATTATTTCCCATTGGGGTAGGCAGAGACTATTGATCGCCACTTTGTACTTTTCCTTACGCCACTTTTCATACATGCTCTTTTATACTTTTTTATATATATATTTATTTTTTTAATACTTTTTTCTTTTATGTTGTTATTTTATATTCTTTTTGCTATTTCTGTTTTTTCTCCTTACTAAATAAATAAATGAATACTTCTAACCCCAGCCTTTTTGAGCACACTCTCTATTTGTTACCGCTCCAAACTAAAAATGGGTAGACAGAGCTTCAGAATTAGAAATAATTAATATCCTTTAGCAGTTAAGAGGGGAAAATATTGTAACATAAGTATGGTTAGTAAAAAGTCTTGAGCCACATCTACCATTCAGAAATCGGTTAGTATCATCCTAAGCCGACTAAATACAGCTATATATGAATGATTAAACATTATTATTATATGATTAGCTGTGTAGTGTCGGCTTAAAATAGCACTACCCCATTTCTTCCGGTGGGTTTACGTAAGAGGCGATTAACGGACTTGGGGCTTTTTCAGGGATTTTTGGGCGATGCGGTTGGAGACCTATAACCAACAACCTTTATTTACCATTTTTTCCTAACTCTCAAATTCTAAAAGTGGCTGAGGAATTTCTAATGTCTCAGCTCTGGCTACCCCTTTTAGGGATTTATAGCCGTGAGTATATGTATGTATGTATGTATTATTATATGAATTATCAAAAAAATTTTTAACATCTTTTCACCACTTAACTTTCAAAAGTGAAGAATTTTCTGATTAAGAAGCTCTGGCAACCCCATGATATGTATATCAAACACTAATGGTTTATAGATAGTAATCAAAGTAGGATCGAGCACACAAAGCGAAATCACGGGTAATATAATAGTACGCCGTACTGAGTTACCCTGTTAGCTGCGACGTAACTTCATTACGTGCCCTTCAGGAAGGGTTAATGCACTGCATTGCGATTTGTCAAAGGTCTATGTCGGTCTATAATAGCAGTAAACTGTGCTGTTATTAACCGACATGCTGCTGTGTTGCTGTGTAGTGTCGGCTTAGAATAGCACTACCCTATTTCTTCCGGTGGGTGTACGTAAGAGGCGACTAACGGTATTCGGGCTTTTAAGGGATTTTTGGGCGATGCGGTTGGAGACCCATCACCAACAACCTTTATTTTACCATCTTTTCCCCACTCAACTTTCCAAACATGGCTGAGGAATTTCGAATTCTTTAGCTCTGGCTACCCCTTCTAGGGATTTAAACCCGTGAGTATATGGATGTATGTATGTTTGCTGAATTGTTTGATGTTTAGAAAGTATTGGTGGATTTAGTAAATGTTTTCTCTTTGTTGTCATATAATTATTATTATGAATCACATAAGGGATTAGAAATTAATCAGCAATTTTCGTAACTTCAGTGTAGATAAGATTGTAAAATAAAATATGGTTGCTTATGCGTCCCCACTCACATCGCCCAATAGTCACTTAAAGAGCCCCAATTCAGTATGCAAAGTTTTACCAAAGTGATGCTAATTACAAAACCATTTCGAGATATTATGGTTACAAACAGTATTTTCTTGAAATTATATCAATTGAAGCAAAGATGACTGTTATTTTATCAAAAAACTGTAACAGTGTTGTTTCAAAGACATACGGTTTTGTAGTTTATGAATAAAATATCGAAAATCATAGGTTTGTTTAGTATAATATCGTAATAATTTCATTTGACATCACAAATTCGTGATATGTTTCGCAATCAGCAACATTTTTATAAAAAAATTCAATTTATTTGCATGTAGTTACGTGATTTTATCGATCGATGACGTCATTTAATATAAAAGTTGAACAATCTTTAAAAAATCATAACTTTACAATTACTCATTTTAAATGGAAAATATACAAAATAGTCTTTTATTTTCGTGTTTACTATCGAATAAAAATCCGTAGTAATATTATAAATATGAATATAATAAATATAATAAAGTGAGTTTGTTTGTTTGTTTGTTTACTGTTTACCTACTGGACCGGTTGCTTTGAAACTTTGCAGACGTATAGTTAGAAGTTAGAATTAAATAATAGAGTACTTTTATCCCGGAAAAAATATGTTCCCAAGGGAAATCGTGGGAATGAGAAGTTTTCTTATAGTTGTGCTTTATACCACAATATAACCGAATTCCAAGCGAAGCCGTGGGCGGAAAGCTAGTATTTAATAAATATCAAAAAAAACTTTGCACACCGAATTCTCTAAGGAGCTTCTTAAGACGGATTTTTTACATGTCTAAGTACGACTGTGCCGAGAGTTTCCTCATGATTTTTCCCTCACTCATAACAATCTTAATATATTGATACACGTATCTATAAGATTGTCTTTGAGAGTGTGCCAAACGGGGGTCATTGCACACACATAGTTTGAAGCTTACTTATCTAAACTTCCAAGCTGTTTGAATTTTATTTATAACTTTATTAGAACTTCCGGTAAAACTCATGATTATCCAATATTTTCCCTTTAACAGTTACATATGGACCTATAAAATAGTTTTGTTTTCTTTTATCCTAATCAATAAATCTGCGTAGACAATACATACATACATACATATACTCACGGCTATAAATCCCATGAAGGGGTAGCCAGAGCTAGGGAATTAGAAATTCCTCAGCCACTTTTGGATGTAGTGCGTAGACAATCAGGCCGGCAAATCCCAGCTTTTCTTATGATTGTAAACGAAATAACACAACTCGAAATTCTTACTTGAGTTAACATTAATGTGTCTTTTATTGAAATGCAGTTAAATCGACTAAGGCGGTATCAATGTTCTCTACACATTATCGCACTATGTTGTTTCATGTTAACTGACCAGTAAGCTTTTTTTAAGCTCTAATATTTTAACATTTTCAACCAAACAAGGTGGCTCAGTGGTTAGAACATACATAAAATAAAAAAAAATAAAATAAAATAATCATTTATTTCAAAATAAAAAGATAAATCTTTGTTTTTTGAACGTCAAATTTTAACTTAATACTAAGTTTACTTCGGATTCGGAAGGTGTTTTGTTGAGAGAAGAACCCGTAAGAAACTCGTCAACACACATCTTTTTTTAACGTCCATTACAATTTTGGTGTTAGCCCGGAAACATCCTGCACAGAGCCCTGATGACACCAAGCCACTTCATCATTAATGTAATCATTGACATTGTAATAGGCTTTCGAACTAAGATTTTTTTTAACTGCTGCTTTGAATTTTGTTTCTGTTAAATTTAAAATGTCCTCAGGTATTTTATTATACATTTTTACGCATAACCCCATGAAAGATGTATTTACTTTTGACAATCTGTATTTTGGTACTGATATTTTATTGTTGTCTCTCAGGTTTCGAATATGTCTGTCACAATTTTTCACAAAAGAGGCCTGATTCTTTCTTACATACATAATATTTTCATAAATATATTGACATGGCAGTGTCATTATATTTATTGTTTTAAACAATTCCCTCAGGGAATCTCGGGATCTCAAATTGTATATAGCTCTTATTGCTCTCTTTTGGAGAATAAATATGGAACCAACATCAGCTGCTCTGCCCCAGAGTAAAATACCGTAAGACATTACACTATGAAAATAGCTGTAATAAACTAATCGAGCTGTCTGTACATCTGTCAAATGTCTTATTTTCCTAACGGCATATGCAGCACTACTTAGCCTGCCAGCTAGTGAGCTAATGTGGGGTCCCCATTGGAGCTTGGAGTCCAGAGTTATCCCTAAGAAAACTGTGTTATCCGAAAATACTAACTTTTCATTATTTAAAATTATTTCGTTATCAACGCACCTAACATTAGGTAATACAAATTTAATGCATTTGGTTTTTTTTCCATTCAGTACAAGATTATTGGAAGCAAACCATGTTTGAATCTGTGAAACCGTGTTATTCACCTCGTCAATATTCTGATTATTTCTTTCAACGTCAAATACTAAAGAAGTATCATCAGCAAATAACACTATCTCGGACATTTTCTCGACCATGAACGGCAAATCATTAATATAAACTAAAAATAAAAATGGGCCCAAAATAGAACCCTGCGGAACACCCATTTTTACATGAGTTCCAGGTGATATTGCATTATTGATTTGCACTTTCTGTATCCGATCCGAAAAGTAAGACTTTATTAATTTAAGTGCGTCATCTTGTATGCCATAATGTTCTAATTTAATAAAAAGGATTTCATGATCTGCACAATCAAATGCCTTCGTAAGATCGCAAAACAAACCAATAGCATCATTTTTGCGTTCCCACGAATCAAAAATGTGTTTCATTAAGGCAACGCCTGCATCGGTGGTAGAGCGGCCCTTCGTAAAGCCAAATTGTTTTGGATGAAACAATTTGTTTGAAGCGAAATGCAAAAGCATTTGATTGAACATTAGTTTTTCGAATATTTTACTTAAAACTGGCAGAATTGATATGGGTCTATAACCATCAGGACTAATTTTATCTCCTCCGGATTTAAGAAGTGGTACAATTTTACTATGCTTCATGAGATTTGGAAAGATTTTATTTCTTATACATTCATTAAATATATCTGCTAAATATGGAGCCAAAGTTACAATAAAATTATGGCAAACTTTCACTGACATACCCCAAATGTCTTCAGAACTTTTTAGTTTAAATGATTTAAAACATTTTTCGATATCTGTAGGGCTGACATCTTTAAAACAAAACAAAGTTTCGCACCTATCAACATTTTGTTGTAACAAGTGTTGAGCTTTTATGACCGATGTGTTTAAATATTCAGTTGTTTTTGATGGTATGTCAGTAAAATATTTTTCAAAAATACAAGCGATTTCCTCATTAGAGGTAGTCAGACCTTTATCAGATCGAACACAGAACTCCTGATCACATGGTTTACCTCGGCCTGTTTGGGTGTTGATAATATTCCACACTGTTTTAACTTTATTATCGGATGTTCGGATACGTCGGCTTAGGTATCTGGCTTTAGCCTCTTTACATACTTTATTAAATATTTTTGAGTATTTTTTTACATATTCACTCATTTCATTATTATTACTATAAGCTTTTTGATCATATAAATCGAAGAGTTTTTCTCTTGATCTATAAATACTTGGTGTTGCCCACTCACAAAACTTAAATTTACTGGTAATAGTTAAATTTTTTACATTGAAAATTTCATTAAACTCATTTATCAAAACATTATAAAAGATATCATAGCTAGTATCTGAGTTTTTATTAATTGTAAATGTAGGCAACTTAGAGCTTATTATATTTATATATTTTTCTACTTTGCTAGCAGTAATATGCCTTTTTTTAATATCAATTTTTGGTTCTGGTATCTCTAGAGGAAAGCTAACAAAAAGGCCGCTGTGATCAGACTTTAGTTTATTTATAACACTTTTACTTGAAAAATCTGCATTAGTAAATACATTATCTAAGCATGTTTTGATTCTAGTCGGTTCTAAGAATAAATTTTCTAAATTGAACGATTGGAATAAACTCATCAACCGTGTTTTAAGATAACTGTCTTGTAGGAGATCCACATTGAAGTCTCCACATATTATTATACGTTTTTTATTCCTGAAAACTTTGCTTAATACATCTTCCATTACATTTTCGAATTTATCATAATTTTGGTTATAAGGGGGTCGATACACACATACTAAGAAATAGTTTTTTAACTCTATGCAGGATAATTCCACGACTTGCTCAACGCTTAACTTTACAATATCATTACGAATTTTTGATTTAATATTATTTTTTAAAAATATAGCGGAGCCACCACAGGCTTTAGAATTGCGGCAGTAGTTGCTAGCTAAATAATAGTTTTCAAAACCAAATATGAGTTCGCAATTCTTAAGCCAGTGTTCAGTAACACATAAACAATCTATTTCATATTTTTCCAAAAACAGTTCTATTTCTAATTCTTTACAAGAAAACCCCTGAGTATTTTGACATACAAGTTTAAACTGGGAGACTCCTTGTAAAGTATTCTTTTTATTAATATTGCCAGAAGAACCTCCTTCCTTGTTTACAATATTGATGTTAGGTGACGACTTAAGGACGACAGGAGGCTCTTCCATTGTCACTCTTAAAAGTTTAAATTATGTTTTCCACCATCGCATACTAGAAGTAAGTTTCCCCTTATATTAAATATATGGGGGTCAGATATATTATATGCTAATAATTTAGCAATGTTCCGCTTTTGATTTAAGGGTATGTATACAGTACCCAGTCGAGAATTTGAATAAGGTAAAAACTTATTCAAATCCAAACAAAACAAATTGTCGCTTTGACAACATGTCACGTGACATATTAAATTATTCATAATATGAATATTGTCATTCTGCTTCATATTAAGTAAGTATGGAAAGGTACAAAATATAAATTTACATTTATATATTTTTTGTATTTCCAAAAGTTTATTTATACTTTTATTTAATAAATACTTATTTAATCCTATACTATTGCCGACCAGTACGACAATCGTTGTATATTCGTCATAAGTGCCTAATAATATTCGTTCTACTATATAATTAAAGTTTGCACCCGTATAGCAATGGTTAATGACCTGTTGATTAAGATACTTATTTAGTATTTCGCCAAAACCTACGGCCATGCCGTCCGAAAATACTAATGTTCTGTTTGCCGGCGGCGCCGGCGGCGTGCTAACAGTTGGTAATGTAATCCCATTACTTGGTTGGGGTGACTGAGATATAACGCTATTTGAGGAAATATGACTATTCAGAGTAACCGTCTCTTTGTCTATAAGACTGCCGATATGTTTGTATCTTAAATGCAGATCTTCCTGACTAACAATCAGCTCACTCAGTTTATCATTCAAACTATCTATTTGGTTTAGTAAATCAATTTTTCTGTAAGACTTGTTTATGAATTTTATACTATTTTTCATACTTATAAGACTTTTGTTTGTGTTGTATATACGTTTTTTAACTAATTTATATTTTTTACACTGTTTACGACTGAAAGTTTTTGAATATTTAAAAGAGGTCATAGAAGATAATGATTCTGCCTCAAGTTCGGCACATAAAGAAACTGCGTGAGAGTCTTCGTGAATATTCTTTATTCTATGGAATTCCGCCAATTGAGCGTGTGCTTCTGCCAACTGCTCATTGAGAATATGGATTCGCTCTAAAGCTACTTCATGCTTTGCGCACTGATCCTCATGCTTTAATATTAATATCTGCTGGTTTTCTAATTCCACTTGAGAAATGTCGTAAGATTCACGAAGCAACACAATTTTTTCTAAAAGATTACTATTTTTCAACTTTAAATTACGAATAGCTAAAACGTTTTCGTCCCGTTCTTCTAATATCATACAAACATATACTCTCAACTATAAATCCCTAGAAGGTACCCCTTCTATCTACCGCTACCGCCAGAGCTAGGGAACTAGAAGTTCTTCAGCCACTTTTGGAAAGTTGTGTGGGGAAAAGATGGCAAAATAAAAGATGTTGGTGATGGGTCTCAAACCGCATCGCCCAAAAATCCCTTAAAAGCCCCAATACCGTTAGTCGCCTCTTACGTACACCCACCGGAAGAAATGGGGTAGTGTTATTCTAAGCCGACACTACACAGCATACATGGTTAGAATATGTGCCTATTATGCAGAATTGGGCCTACACTAATGTGACTTTTTTAAGTCTTATGTGTGTGGTTCATTTATCTTGGTTGTACACGGTGAGGGCAAACATCGTGAGGAAATGCTCTTAGTCATATACTTGTAGACAACGGCGATAGCCCTGCACCCCATGTGATAACACGAGTACACTGTCCAAGCCAAACGTGGGTACTCTGACAATGTCACGTGATGTTCAGTAGTATAAGCCTCTCTGTCTACCCCTTCGGGGGTATACGGCGTGAACGTTTTAGTTTTGAGTATATAATTAAATAGATATGAAGTTTGTCACAAGCTGCAATATTGTTGCTGTACCAAACTGTTAACAAATGCATACAAAATTATGAAATTGATAGCGACAGTCTGGCTACTTGAAACACGACGATCGCAAATATATAAAAAAAACGGTCGAATTGAGAACACCCCTTTGTTTGAAGTCTGTGAAAAATTAAGTCAAAAATAGAATTTGTAATTTTGGAATCACTAGTGTTTATATTAACACATATTAAAAACGAAAAATCGAGTTAAATCCAGGAACTTTTAGACATTGTTTTTTATGTTTGTTATGTGTCAAATAAATGATTTTACTTTCTTTCTTTCTTTCTTAAATTTAAGATTACATATTTTCTAAACGGTACAGTTTATTGAATAATTGTTTTTTTATCTTTTATGTAAAAGTAGTGTTATGCGCATTATGCATACCATGTTTTAATATCGTTCAGTTTGCACATTTACATACTCACGCTATTATTACCCATTGTGGTAGGTAGAGACTATCGATTGCCACCGCGGAAGATCTCAACAAACTTCTCAAGCTTAATTTATGATATGCCACTTTTACTTCAGACTTTGGATGCCTGCCTAGCGACCGATTTCTGAATTGAGTATTCCAGCTGAGAACAACTTAAGTATCGTTCTGTCGCATTGAAATCTTACAACTGAATGAGACAAAACGATACTTAATTCGTTCTCAGCTTGAATACTCAATTCAGAAATCGGGTGTTTACATAGCAGTAGTAATAGCAAGATAATCAATATAACTGTTAATTTTTTTATTCTATTATCTGTTTTAAGTAACAAATAAGTTAAAAAATACCTCATCTCCAAGTTGTCTTACTTAAAAGTACTTTATATTTTGTTTAGAAGCAAGGCCAAGTGACCAAAACCGGGAATTTAATTAGGGGAACACTTGAAATATTGGTTTTCATTTGTTTTGTTTTGAGAAGCTCATTTATCGTTTGTCTCCACTCCACAGTCTTTATAATGAGGTTTTGTTTTGAGATGATGGTAATACGTTTATGAATGTGCTACTGGATATTCAATAAGAAAAAATGGTGCAAAATGTTTAATTATTTAAACAAAGCCAAGAAAAACTTTATTTAGCAAACTTATTAAAAAAAGTACAATAATGAGTAGACATTGTATACTTACTTGGTAACTCGACGACTTAAATACATACATACATACATACATATACTCACGGCTGTAAATCCCTACAAGGGGTAGCCAGAGCTAAGGAATTAGAAATTCCTCATTCCTCATGGTAAAATAAAGGTTGTTGGTGATGGGTCTCCAACCGCATCGCCCAAAAATCCCTTAAAAGCCCCAATACCGTTAATCGCCTCTTACGTACACCCATCGGTAGAAACGGGGTAGAGCTGTTCTAAGCCGACTCTACACGGCGTAAATATTAATATTCAATATAAGTACGCCCAGGAGGAGATTGAGGGATAACCTGGAAAATTTCGATCCAGGAAGGTTCTGTACAGCTTTGGACAGGGATGTGTGGGCTCAAAATTGGTGGCCTTTGTGGGAAACAAGTTAGGCTATAAAATAAAATAACCTGATAAAAACATTTAATACGTGAGACACTGATAGATTTATCAGCTTTTTACTTCTCACGTGACATACTGGCTGTCAAAGGCTTTCGTAGTATGGCAGTTGTTGTATGAAAAATCTGTCAGTTTCTCTCTGCTCACGTGACATATTTGCTCTCACACGCCTCATGGTATTTCTACAGATTGTACAAATGATTGCCCTCAGCAAGAATGTAGCTTTAGAAGACATTTTATCGACACTTGTTGGTCATTAGCATCTCTTTATCAGAGTAACCGAACATAAATTCACATTAAAATCACAGTATTGCATTAATTTAAAAAATGTATCTATTTCTGTTATAATTGTCTTTATCGCGATCGCACATCGTGCTGGGCATATCAAGTTCAACCAATAATTATTACTTTTAGCTTCGTCTTTAGATAAGGAATAATAAAACATAATCTATTTTATTGTTATAAAAATTGAGATACTAAATATTAGATCGAAGTATTAAATCTTAGTTCGAAAGTTCATTACAATGTTAATGATTACATTAACGATGAAGTGGCTTGGTGTCATCAGGGCTCTGTGCAGAATGTTTCCGGGCTAACACCAAAATTGTAATGGACGTAAAAAAAGACGAGTTTCTTACGGGTTCTTCTCTCAACAAAACACCTTCCGAATCCGAAGTAAACTTAGTATTAAGTTAAAATTTGACGTTCAAAAAACAAAGATTTATCTTTTTACTTTGAAATAAATGATTATTTTATTTTATTTAGATCATTTAGCCGCTACTGGCCCGGGGCGGGGGGCGATCTTTTTTCAGAAGAAAACAGATAAATTTCATTTTATTAGATAGTTTTGAAACAAAAGATAAAATTGAGATTTATTTAAAAAGGGGACGATGTTATATTTTTTAAGTAGTTAGATATTTGTAGATACTTGGTTACACGTTGTTCGGTTCATCGTTGCGAGAGCGTTACAAGTACTTAGTCGCAGAGCTTCCAAATTAGAAAATCCTCTGCAACTTTTGGAAGATAAATAAAAACCCACATGGCTGAGGTGTACTTAGTCATGTGACAGTGTATTCGTACAAAACGGCGATAGGCCTGCCCCCTATCACGTGAGTACACTGTCTAAGCAAAACGTGGGTACCTTCTCTTGACACTAGATGGCGCTGCCATGTGAGTGCAGAAGTATTGGTACCTCTGCCAACCCCTTCGGGGATAAACGGCGTTAAAGTTTATGTAACGTTTATATGTAAATAAAAAAAATACAATCACTTGAAAACCCCAAAACCTAAGACGCCAATTAGAACAAAAGGTCAATGCTATTCGACACCATCACACACCACACACAGAATCACTTTGCATTTTTGCGTATATTAAGAGTGTTTTTACTTTGGTTTTCGCTCCCAAATTTGTTTGTTTAAAAAAAACTCCACTTTCTATTTTGTTTTACTTAAAGTTAAATTTTTAATATATATTTTGATCTATGTTTGTTAAAAGTAGCGCCTTAAAATTTGTTAATAAGTCTCGGACGTGAGGGGCGGGGTCTTCTGGTATTATTACTAATAAAAGGGCCCCAGCAGAACCTTATTTTGTAACATCTGGTTTTTGAAATAAACATATTTTATTTTTTATTTATTTATTTATTATTAATCCTACATACATACATATACTCACGGCCATAAATCCCAAAAAGGGGTAGCCAGAGCTTCACAGCTAGAAACTCCACAACCAAATTTGTCTGTTAATAGGGGAGAAGATGTTAAAATAAAGTATCGTTGGTGATGGGTCTCGAACCGATTTGAACCCATGTCTCTCCATCTAAAACCTCGTTCTTTTTCACTAAGCTACAAAAGCATAATAGTGTATCGAGTAACGCCGTAGTGCTGTTATTGTTATCGACAGTGGAAGCAGAAAGGAGTTCGCTGTAGACGCAATTGTATCGAAATATTTCTCGGAGTGAGAAATCTTGTTGCGCGCTCGTTTCGCCGCTCGATTGCGTGCTCGCTTTCGCCTTTATTCATTTTATTTCATTTTCTTCGGACATCTTACAGCCTCATATATATCTTACTAGCTAAACAAAATATATAACTTAATTAATAAAAAAAAACTTAATTCCAATTAAAAATTTCCACATATAACTAACTATACGGATTAATACATATATGTAATAATAATAATTAAATAAAATGTCAACATCCAAGTCAATGTCGTTTATGCTATGCGTAGATCTAATAACAAAAGAGTTTTTTCATATTAAGTATTACAGCTGTGAAGTTTCGGCTTAGAATAGCACTACCCCATTTCTCCCGGTGGGTGTACGTAAGAGGCGAGCAACGGTATTGGGGCTTTTATGGGATTTTTGGGCGATGCGGTTGGAGACCCATCACCAACAACCTTTACTTTTACCATCTGTTCCCCACTCAACTTCCAAAAGTGGCTGAGGAATTTCTAATTCCTTAGCTCTGGGTACCCCTTCTAGGGATTTATAGCCGTGAGTATATGTTATGTTATGTTATTGATCTCAGGCACAAAGCCTGACAGCCACTTATAAAGCTTTCGTCTTTTAGTCGTAAGTTACCTGCGGGAAGAAATGGAGAGGCACAAGCTTATCTAAACCAAGACTATAACTGAACATAATACATATGTATATGTATACTCACGGCTATAAATCCCTAGAAGGGGTAGCCAGGGCTAAGGAATAAATCCCTCAGCCACTTTTGGAAGTTGCGTGGGGAAAAGATGGTAAAAATAAAGGTTGTTGGTGATGGGTCTCCAACCGCATCGCCCAATATTCCCCTATAACCGATACCGTTAGTCGCCTCTTACGTACCGTACACCCACCGGAAGGAATGGGGCACTGAACATAATCTAAATATATAAAAGGAAAAACTGACTGACTGACATATTAATGCACAACCTAAACGTCTAAACGTAGGCATTTGAAATTCGGATGTACCTATGTAACTTAGGTACCGTAGAGAAATTAACCAAGAAGGAGATGGCGGGATGACCTGGACTCATTTCGAAAAGATTGGAGAGAGCAGGCCCAAAGCAGGGATGAATGGAAAATCTGGGGAGAGACCTCTGCCCAGCAGTGGGACACAATAGGTTAATAAAAAAATAAATAAAGAATAAATAAAGGAAAGAAAAATTTCGACACAGGCGGGATTCGAACCCGCGACTACGAATTAGTAAAAAAATCGGAGGAAGGAAACGCAAACACTACTAAAACGTGTAAAAGAAATAAAGGATAGAAAAATTTCGCGCTGGCAGCCATTGACACGGAAGCTCAATTCGCAAGAGCGACGGGGGCGTATACCCGAGGTCGCGGGTTCGAATCCCGCCTGTGTCGAAATTTTTCTTTCCTTTATTTATTAGTAATAATCCCCACATGAGGAATTCATGTCAAAAAACATTAAATTATATTATCAATTAAATTTATTATTAATTCTCCGAAATTCCTACGGGAACGCGAATTAACGGAAAAATCCGACTGTATGAAAAAATCTAAACTGCATAAGTTTGCTTAAATTTGACATGCATATACCTTAGTTCGTAATTTTCTCGCAGGTGTAACCGCGGGCAACAGCAAGTAATAATATAATTATTATAGCTGACAACCGTGATGGCTCCGTAGGTAGAACACCGCATACGCATAAGGGTTCAAATCCCCGATCTGGCCTACCCAGATTTGTCTTTTCTAAAAAGTCATATATGTGATTAATGGTAGTTAGCGGTGAGGGAAAACATCGTGAGGAAACCCACATTGCTAAATTGTACATTGTCACGTGACTGCGTATTTGTAAAAAACGATAGACCTGACCCCTTTTAGAATTTCTAATTCTGAAGTTTTGGCTACCACCTTTTGGTTTATTACCATGAGTAATTTAACAATCTCGATTTTCTTCCTTTGATACAGTAACATTAACCTATGTTTCCAAATAAAAGTCCAAGAGTGTGTTTTTAAAACACTACGATAGTATTTTTTGGATCGCATATCAAGTAAAATTTCAAAAGTGCAAACATATTTCAACTATATTCTTAATTTCTAAAATATACATCGTACAATTTTATTTAGGCTCATACATATATACACGGCTATAAATTCCTTGAAGACGTAGCCAGACCTAGGGAATAAGAAATTCCTCTGCCCCTTATGAAGTTGCGTAGGGAAAAGATGGTAAAATAAAGGTTGTTGATGAAAATCCCTTAAAAGCCCCAATTCCGTTAAGGGTAGTGCTATTTTAAGCCGACACTACACAGCTAACTTTACTTTACTACTTTAGGCTAGTGAAGCTTTTAAACTTTAAGCTCAAGTAAACTTTAGGTGTTACTTTGCTATTCATTACTTTTTATAAGCCGAATTTTGTTTTTTCAAAGCGAAAGCGAGTAGCGCACAGTATTAAGACTACTACAGAAAAAGTTTTCTCAAAGCTCTGCTACGAGCTGAATACCATTGAAACTTAGTGTTTATTACCCTCTTTATAAAACTGCCACCCTTCATGGCTGCAACGACAGTAAAAATAATTGACATACATACATAAATATACTCACAGCCATAAATCCCTTAAAAGAGGGAAAAGATTGTAAAATAAAGGTTCTTGGTGATGGGTCTCCGTAAATCTCTTACGATCATCCAGGGACAGAAATGGGGTAGTGTTATTATAGTGGTAGTACTACACAGCAAAATAATAGAATAAATCCTAAGCTAGACTTTTTTTTAAATATGGTTGGTGACATCAGTGCCGTGTAGTGTCGCCTTAGAATGTCACTACTCCTTTCTACTCACGGGTGACGTAAGAGGCGACTAAGTGAATGGGGATTTTTTAAGTGATGCGGTTGGAGACCCATCACCAATGATACTTTGATAATTTCTTCCATCTTCTTCTTTATCAACTTCCAATTGTGACTGAGAAGTTTCTAACTCTGAAACTATGGCTAACCCCTTCTGGGATTAATGGCCGTGAGTAAATGCATGTATTTATGTATGTATGTGGCATCAGAATATTGACTGCATATATGGGCCTCCTTGTATGATCTCCTTATCGACAGAACGACACAGTGTGAACAGACTTCCCTCAAGTTGCAACAATGACTTTGTGAAGATCGCGGGAAGTCTTTGGGTGGAGGCAGCGTAGAACCGATCGTTGTGGTGTGATCATACATACATACATATACTCACGGCTGTAAATCCCTAGAAGGGGTAGCCAGAGCCAAGGAATAAGAAATTTCTCAGCCACTTTTGGAAACTTGTGTAAGGAAAAGATAGTAAAATAAAGGTTGTTGGTGATGGGTCTCCAACCGCATCGCCCTAAAATCCCTTGAAAGCCCCCAATACCGTTAGTCGCCTCTTACGTACACCCACCAGAAGAAATGGGGCAGTGCTATTCTAAGCCGGAACTACACAGCACTTGTGGTGTAATCCTTTCTCTTAAACCTACCTTTGAAACATCTTAAGTAATGTAAACTTTCACCAGCTCCATGGGCGTTCCTATGCCCTTTGAATTTAGGAGGAATTATTTTGGTCTCTAACCGGTTTTAATACATACACACATTCTCAACTCACGGCCATAAATCACAATAAAGGGTAACCAGAGCTTCATAGCTAGAAACTCCTCAGCCACATTCAGTAGTTGATAGGGGACAAGATGGTAGAAATTAAGTATTGTGGTTGATGAAATTTAGCCGCATCGCCCAAAATCCACTTAAAAAAGTCCCATACCGTTATTCGCCCCTTACCTCACCCGTGAGTAGGAAGGGGTAGTGACATTAAAGCCGGTACTACACGGCAAACGTTTTTTTGTGAAGTTTATATTTGGAAGTTGTCGACCGCGAAATACTGCATAGGAAATGCAAATGACTGAATTCGAACTAGGTGCAAAATTATATTGGTTTGGTTTGATATTTGAAAACCTCTAGTACTGAATAAATAGTCTGTAAAAGCTACTTATTTCTTATTCCTATTACATACATATAATCACGGCTATAAATCCCTAGATGGGGTAGCCAGAGCCAAGGAATTAGAAATTCCTCGGCCACTTTTGGAAAGTCAAGTGGGGAAAAGATGGTAAAATAAAGGTTTTTGGTGAGTCGCCTCTTATGTACACCCACCGGAAGAAATGGGGTAGTGCTATTCGAAGCCAACACTACACAGCAATAATAATTCACAGTAATTCCTATTATAAATCAAAATGAAAAACGTAAGCAGCAACAGGTACGAGTATTACAGCAGTAAAATACGAGCCGAGCGGCAACATAAAAGCGATGTAAATCACGCGAGGTGTAAACACGGTATTACTCGTTTAAACAACTGTTTAGCATAATTTACATTGGCATTGGCAATGTGGGATTCATGAGCTTACTCGTTTTATTTATCACCGTGATATTATGAATGCTCAATGTTCGTGTTTTTAGTAATGTAGTCCAGTTACTTGATATCCTGTTGAGTTGCTCCAATCTCCCAGGATTGCTGAAGAGGTTATTGCAAATGGTGTTTCTTCTTCAATATTTTGTTTAGATTTGAATGCATTCAATCTTCGATCAACAATACGAGTCCCTGGCCAAGGGATATCGTTTATAGAGAATCTTTCTTTGCTTCCCTTCGTATTCTACGTATTATCTTCGACAGCTGTTGTCGGGTTAAACTTCACCGCTCTCAACGCACATCAAAGGTTTTTGTTTCAAGTGCAATAACTTTGTTATTGTCCACAATTTCACCGAATCACGATATAAACAATCAAATATATTCACTGCTTCTATTAAAAGTTCAATTAATCAAAGTTCACGGCGTATATCGCCGAAGGGGTTGGTAGAGGTACTAATACGTACTAATACGTCTGCAAAGCACGTGACATTGTTACCAGGTGTTCAGAGTACCCACGTTTTGCTTGGACAGTGTACAAATACACTGTCATATGTCAAAGTAAAACTTAGCTATGTGGGTGTAGGTGCGATGTTTTCCCTCACTGTTAACAACCATGAAAAATTAACCCCACATATGTCTTTAAAAAAGAAAAAAAATGTATAAAAAAAACCTACTTCAAGTTTCTTAATTAATTTTTTCAGCTCCATCTAAGTAGGTAAATCTAACAGCAAACTTCTTAGTCATGTAAATAAATTCTCACGCCATTGGTTCCCATTGGGGTAGTCAGTGACTATGAAAGGCCAATTTGTATAATTATGCCAATACCAATTCATTTACGTATAGTAATATTTTAATAAATCATTTTCAGATTGACGTATTGTTCAGATTAGTAAGATTTTATCATAATACTGCATTGTCCAGCGATTCACATACATACATACATACATATACTCACGGCTATAAATCCCAAGAAAGGGGTAGCCCGAGCTAAGAAATTAGAAATTCCTCAGCCACTTTTGGAAGGTGCGTGGGGTATAGATGGTGAAATAAAGGTTCTTGGTGATGGGTCTCCAACCGCATCGCCCAAAAATCCCTTAAAAGCCCCAATACCGTTAGTCGCCTTTTACGTACACCCACCGGAAGAAATGGGGTAGTGCTATTCTTAGCCGACACTACACAACAATAAAACACATGAATAAAAAACAGCGATTCACACATGAATAAAAAACATACGTTAATACGATATTCTCACGCCGTTAGTTCCCACTGGGGTAAGAAGAGGCAGACCTCTCTGGCTTCATTCAAATCCATCAATCTTTTCATACATGCTCTTTTATTCTTTATACTTCGGATACCTGCCTCTTTGATATGAGCACATTTTCTATTTGATCCAAATGTGTCCTCCAAGGTCGTCCTCTACTAACATTACCTTCCACTTTGGCTCTATAGATCTCTTTCACCAATTTCACTGTCATCCCTCCTCTCTATATGCCCAAACCATCTCAACATATTTTTATATCTTTCTTGCAACATCATCTTTTACACCACACCTTTTACGAATCACGTCATTTCTCACATGGAGTAATCGTGTAATATACATACATACATGGCCGTGTAGTACCGGCTTAGAATAGCACTATCCCATTTCTTCCGGTGGGTGTTCGTAAGAGGCGACTAACGGTATTGGGGCTTTTAAGGGATCTTTGGGCGATGCGGTTGGAGACCCATCACCAACAACCTTTATTTTGCCATCTTTTCCCCACTCAAATTTCCAAAAGTGGCTAAGGAATTTCTTATTCCTTAGCTCTGGCTACCACTTCTAGGGATTTATAGCCGTGAGTATATGTATTTATGTAGATGTCGTGGCCATATCGTAGATTTGAACACATCGTGAAATGATCGATCATTTCATGAAATAGTCGTATTTCATGAAATGTTCAACTGTTTATTGGCCACATCGTGATGTGGTTTGGGCAGATCAATGATAAGAAATCGTTTCTCGATATGGCCAACTAAACGCGCGGCCTCTTCATGAAATGGTTAAGATTATTTGGTCATATCGTAAAGTAGTCACATTAATTACCGGTAGAGGCGCTGAAAACGCTTTGTTTATGTGTGAAGATGGCGGCCACTGTCAAAAATGTTATTTCTCGCAATAAAAAAGTTAATTATTCGCTATTAAGAAATTGATTGCAAAAGAGTTTTCGACGAAAAGGTTCTCGAGTACTTTGCAAATTACGAAAAAACTGAGCAATATGTTAAAAAACCGTTGAGTTTGGATCGCATTACACAGGTCGCCCTATTCTACGATCTGGCCAAGCGTGGATGATTAAATCGTGAAACGTTGACGATTTTATGATCTGGTCAAATTAAGTTGGCCACATCATGAAATGTGACTATTTCATGAAATGATCGATCATTTCACGATGTGTTCAAATCTACGATATGGCCACGACATATACATACATACAAAACATTCAATCGAATGGAGAACCTCCTTATTTTGAAGTCAGCTAATAAAATCTTCGTTTTGTATGAAAGTCAATTACATTAATAGGGCTACGAGCAAACACCGCCGAGCCATCCCGTTGATTGTATGCGGATGCTCGCATTACACTGCTTGCCGGCTGTAAACACAATCTGGCTAACTCGATACTACCACGCAATGTACACAACCAGCCCCATATTCACGGTTCTATGACTTATACGGATATTTGGCCATTTTGAATTAGAATTATGCATATAATTTTATGTAGTAAATTGGTTATGTAATAAATACATTATCCTTAGGGCTATAAATCGCTAGGAAGTGTTGCCAGAGCTAAGGAATTAGAAATTCAGCCACTTTTGGAAGTTAAGTGGGGAAAGAATGGTAAAATAAATGTTATTGGTGATGGGTCTCCAAATGCATCGCTCAAAATCCATTATAAAGACCCAATACCCTTAGTCGTCTCTTAAGTACACCTTCGAGAAGAAACGGGGTAGTGCTATAAGTCTACACTACACAGCAACCAAATTTGAATCGCACCAACTAAATCTTTGGGGCTTTTAAGTGATTGTTGAGTGATGTTGCTAAAGACCTATCACCATCCTTATTCTACAATAATTTCCTCACTTAAATCTGACTAATCTATTTTGGGATTTATAGTCGTACATACATACATACATATATATACTCACGGCTATAAATCCTTATAAAGGGTAGCCAGAGCTAAGGAATTAGAAATCCCTCAGCCACCTTTGAAAAATTGAGTGGTGAAAAGATGGCAAAGTAAAGGTTGTTGGTGATGGGTCTCCAACCGCATCGCCCAAAAATCCCTTAAAAGCCCTAAAACTGTTGAAGAAATGGGGTAGTGTTACCAACTACCCCACTTCTTCCGGTGTAACTTCCAAAGTAGTTAACTTACTTGCTAGTTTAACTACCTCAAAATGGATCTTTCTTTTTTGTTGAAAACCGTAAAGTTTTAGGTGATTTTTGGGTGATTTGTCTGAGAAATTACTAATTCTCGTGCATTGTCTACCCCTTTATAGATATATATCCGAGAGCAAGTATATTCAAATTCATTTATTTCAGATATAAGGTAGTCCATATGCATAATATTATTATTATAGTAATACATCAGAACATAAAAACGCAAAAAGGATACTATTAAAAACTACACAGGAATACACAAAAATTGTTAAAAATACTAAAATGACAAATATATATAAGTATATATTATATATTCAAAAAAAGCAATACAAAGGTAACTCAACAATAAATAACATCGATAAAGGCTCGTCCGCTAAAAGGTGTAATGATAACACGAACCTTTCGATATTGCATTGAGCAAGACCTCTTCAAATTATGTACCCCTCCTGGGATTCGATTCTGGACCCTCGGATGGCATCAGGACTCCATTTTGAAAAAGGTATGTTCCATTAAGATTGCTATCAGATGGTTGGGTGAGTGGGTTAACTGTCAGTTTTTATCGAAGAGTATAAAATTCAGAATTTTATTTTTATCTTTATTGTGTATGTAGCTGTGTAGTTTCGGCTTAGAATAACACTACCCCATTTCTGCCGGTGGGTGTACGTAAGAGGCGACTAACGGTATTGGGGCTTTTAAGGGATTTTTGGGCGATGCGGTTGGAGACCCATCACCAACAACCTTTACTTTACCATCCTTTCCCCACTCAATTTTCCAAACGTGGCTGAGGAATTTCTAGTTCCTTAGCTCTGGCTACCCCTTCTAGGGATTTATAGCCGTGAGTATATGTATGTATGTATGTATGTGTAGTTAATTTCCCATGGTTGTTAACATACATACATTCATATAGTCACGGTTAAAAGTCCCTAAAAGGAGTAGCCAGAGCTTCAGAATCAGAAAATTCTTCAGTTACTTTTTGAAGTTCAGTGGAGAAAACATTGTAAAATAAAAGTTTTTTGGTGATGGGTCTTCAAACGTATCGCCCAAAAATCACTTAAAAGCCCCGATACTATAAGTAGCCTCTTACGATCACCCTTGGGAAGAAATGGGGTAGTGCTAAAAAATTCTAAGCCGACATTACACAACAAGGTTGTTTATTTGTTGAGTAAAACTTTGCGGGTTAAAATCGCCTACAACCAAATGGCTAATGGCTTAGATGTATTTTACGTAATTACTCCGTCAAAAGTCAATCTATGAAGTCTAATTTCTTTTTTCTTTTTGTAAGATATGCTTTTAGAGTGGTCCCATGCAATTTTAATGGGATTTTATGCCGTGTAGTGTCAACTTCCAAAAGCGACTAAGCAATTTCTGAATATGAAGCTCTGGGTACCCATTTTTTTTATTTATATATGTGAGGATATATATGTATGCCCAAATATTTATTACGTTTAAGACGTCCCATTCAAAATAAAATGAGAACAGTAAAAGAAGAAAGCTTTGGAAAGAATTTTTATTCGATACAGTAATTTATCGAGAGAATCGACATTTTAAACGTTAACATCACTATTAAGTTATATTAGATACAAATGAATTATCCTAGCTAGATACGGCGACATGTACTACTATGCAATTAATAAGTTACTTATCGTGGCATCAATATAAACATTAATTAATTAAGAAAAATAATAAATAAGGGATTTTTAATTCAAAAATATACATAAAAACAAGAAATTGCCACATCGGAACGACATAGTATTTCTCAATGACTACTTATTAAAATATTTACTCCTTATTAATATAAATAATTTATTACATTTACTTGCCTAGGAGGTGACAGAGCAAAGTCGAATTGTAATTAAAAAAAACAATTTTACGAAATACCGCCATTTTCCTAAATTTACTTCACTGGTTGGGAATGAAGTGAATTTAGGCGAAAATAAAATCTTAAATGAAATTTAATTAATCTAATTAGACATTTTATTATAGGTTGCCGTTTATTTCGTTTTTTGCTTAAGATTCATCACGCGCAGTGCTGCTCTCTGCAAAAAAGAAAAACAAGTTAATTTTCTGTACAATCTAAATTAAATACTAAAAACATACATGTTCCTAATATAAATAAATAAAACCAAATATTCTAATTTAAAAACAACCATATTTAACTGCACAATATTACGTTTTAAAAGAAGTAATCATTTTTAAAAAAATAATAATATAATTTCCTGATTTTTCGTATGATACATATGAATGTAAAACTTATAATGTTACATACGAGTATTTTCAATTAATTATTTACAATTATAATACAATGCACTTTTAAATTACATTTGCTAAAATAACGCTTAAAATTGGAATATTTTTTATAATTAAAATAGAAACATTGAGGAAAATAAATCAAAATTGTATCCAATCACTGCATGTCGAACCATTTATAACAAAATTTTCAATAATTCATTTGATTTCTACAGACGAGTATTTTCAAATATTTATTAACAATTATTATAAACCAATTTAATAATTTTAATGAAGGCATTAAGGATAATTGAAAAACAAACATTAAATCAAATTAATTAAAACTGTATCCAAACACTGCAAGTCAAATAATGTACAACAAAATTTTCAATACTTCAAATGATTCCTTCATTTCACAATTTGCAAGACCTAATTAAAACATCAAGCAACAAATTTCTCTTAAACTAACATCAAACATCGAACGAGCATTAGAGGTGAGACAGAAGAGAAGGAGTGTATGATACATAGAGAGATAGAGAAGGAGGGAGATCTAAGTAGAGTGACAGGAGAATAAGCACATCAACTACAGTCCGAGAGAAGAGTGTGTGAGAGTGGTATGAGATCGAAGAAGATCGGTGCGTTGGTTTAAATCATTTTATGTTTTAATTGCATTGATTTTCTATTGAGATGTTTGATATAATTACAGGGTTGAGGCTGTTTTATTTCGCTTTATATATATTATGGAATGGGTTCGTTTATCGTATAAATTATTTTTAATTTAATTTAATATGATTTGCTTATAATTTTAAAAAGATCTTTTTTGTAATTTCTATATTGGTTGTCCTTTCGCAGCTGTTAGTATAATGCATTATTTTTATAGGTTTTATGTTTATATCATGGTCATGAGTCATAAAGATTTTTCAACCTATTAAATGACTAATATGATATAAACCGAATTTTTTGTTCATTCCAGTAGTTTATTTGCAGAAAACATATACTTTATTCTGAATCAACATTATAAATCGGTAAAAAAATTCACGTGACAAATTCAAATCTAAGTGTAAAGTTTTTGTACAATTTCATAATTGCCCAAAACTTCTACAGGATTGCCAGTAAACCTTTCATGATTTCGTATACAGAAGAACCAAAATTTTTGAATATATTTTTTACCCTCTCCGTTGGTATTGTTACAGACAGGTCATAAGTAAATAAACATAGTGATTTGAGAAAAATATATATATATATAATTCGGCACTTTTATGTGATTTCAACAATCGTGACAATTGAAATCAATGCAATTAAATACAATTCGTATCGTAAAATTATGCCCCTGAGGTGCAAAGAGGATAGTCCCAAGACGATTGAAGATAGAAGATTTCATTTGATGAAATTGTGTGAATTTAAGTGTAAAAACTCGGTTTTTATTCATGAGTATGTAATTTGGGATTTCGAGATTAATTGTACAAAGAATTCGATTCAAATATAAGAAATAATTAAGGGGTAAATATTATAAAGATTGGAACTTTATGTACAATTTACGTTATTTACAAGTAGATATACAATGAGAGAATATAATTATATATTCAATGACAAGCAACATTTATTGCTTGTGTATAATTAATTTATTTTATAATTAATTTATTTTAAAAATATAAAAATATTTTTTGTTTCAGAGTTTTTCCTATCCATTATTTAGCCCAAATATTATATATAAATAGTCAATTATCTGAATACTTCTAGCAATATTATGGATTTCGTGTTTGCAAGTAACAATGACAACGTGCATCCAACGAAACAACATTTCTAAATAAACCAGCGATGCTTCTCAACATTGCAAAACCATTGTCAGAGCAGAAACGGAAACATTTTCATAGCATAATAACCAATTAAAAATGTACACATAAGCCTTAAAATTTATTACTAATACAGGTATATACGGCTAAGAAAACAATCTGACTAATGTAGCGATATTAGAATACAAAGTAAAAATAATCTTCAGAGTATGGCTCTGACTGTTGCAAGAAAATGCTATGAACATGTTTTTTCCCCAGTTCTGCTATTGGTTTACCGTCAGAGTGTAGTTGGGACTCTGGCCCTGCCCTCTTCCCCCACATGCCTCGTAAGTTCGTCCACCCTGGCTGTCTTTTCCAGTAAAAAGCTCCTGTTGGCGTCATTATATCAGTTTTTTTACGGATCAGGTAAAATTATAGATTGCGAAATCAGGGAAGTGTGTAAAAGTTTTATTAGTCTAGTGTGTTTGGAAATAAATGTGTTGAGCAAAACTTTAAATAGGAGTGTTGATAAACAAAATCTTTTTCTTTTTCAAAAGTTTCTTCAACAATTAATGAAGTTCCGATCAGTTGAAAAGTATGGTCTATTGTGCAATGTAACAAATTAAATATTTCTTACTAGTTGAGGTGTGATTAAGTAATAAACAACCAAAAATGTGCCCCCTTTGTAGAGTTTCAAAAATATGTTCGTCCCTCCTACTCACATACTCCTAAGTCAAGAATTAAAAATAAATATTTATAAACTTTCAATACCAATTATCGGTAACCTTAGGGGTTGGATTATTAAAATGTCTCATAAGTTGTCAAATTTCAAGTGTCTAAATACAGAAGTGAGCAAATTGTCATATATACTTTACCCCCAATTTCACCCCTAAGGGACAACCTCTTTCCTTTACCCTGCACATATCGTTAAAAAAATCAAAAATTACAAAGCTTGCTTCTAAGCCCATACATTTTAAAGTTACGTATAAACTTTCCACCTCTATTTCATCCCTTTAGGGGCTTAAATTCCAAACTTTTCTCCTTATTGCTTTGGCATATTCTATTTAGTCTGCGATTGACAGATCGATTGACAGTTAGATAGATAAAAAAAATGCTCTTCACTCGCGCTTTTTGTTTTGATTTGAATGCATTCAATCTATAGGGAATCTTTCCTTCCTTGGTTTCCTTTCGTCTTCTACTAATATCTTCGACAGCTGTGTCGGGTCCAAAGTTCACCGCTCTCAACGCAAATCAAAGGTTTTTGTTTCAAGTGCGATAACTTTGCTATCGTCCACAATTTCACCGAATCACAATATAAACAATCAAATATACAATGCCCCTTTCTATTAGTATCCCAATACTCGAAATTTATAAAAAATTAATAACAATTTTGCGATGCAACAATTCAATTCAAAATCCAAAGCGCAAGTGAAGAGCATTTTTTTATCTATCTAACTGTCAATCGATCTGTCAATCGTAGACTAAATAGAATATGCCAAAGCCCCGAGTACATGTCTGGCGCGAACATACCCCCGCCCCGGGCCGCTACATACAATATATAAGAAACCCCACTTTAAGTCATCATAAGATTCTAAGCCATGAAGAGTTGAGTGAATATAATACGAATATAATTAAAATAATACGAATATATTAGTGTGATAAACTTAATAAGTCTAAGCAAGTTAATTCAACTGTTTTCAGCAAGAAATGCTATTTGATCTAAATTTTAAACTAACAAACTTCAACAAAACTTTGAATGATAGTTCATAAGTTATTCAAATCGAGAAGAGATGGCATTCACTGTATTCGCTAAATAAGAATACTTTTTCCGATTGAGTGAACAAGAACGATGATATTTCAGATGTAGAGAATCAATCTCAAAATGAATTAAAAAACATCAAATTAATTATCAGGATCATAATTTTACTAATACGATAATAGATAAAGAAGAGTGAACACATTTCTAACCATGGATGTCGAAAGAGGCGACTAAGGGTATGGGGCTTTTTAATTGGGGCTTCAGAGCTAAAAACTTGTCAGCCACATTTGGAAGTTGGTGATAGGTCTCCAAATGCATTGCCAAAAACCACTTAAATAGCCCCATACCCTTAGTCGCCTCTTACGACACCCGTGGGTAGAAAGGGGTAGTAACATTCTAAGCCCTAAGGCACTTTACGGCAACAATATCAATAAATAAATAATCATTTTTAAAAATCTTTTATCTTATTCACCTCAGTGCAGTGTTCTATTGTACCGTAGTTGAATAAAGTTTCCGAGCGTCATTTAAAAGCTCCTTTTATATCAACTTTCTCACACTTCTCGTGAAGTATCAACAGTTCAGGTAGCAATGAGAGCTTTTAAGTTCGTGAAAGAAAATCTTTGAAAATATTGTTCTAAATATAGCTATTCGGATGCAGACAAATATACTGCTGTACTGTGCTGTGTAGTGTCGGCTTAGAATAGTACTACCCCATTTCTTCCGGTGGGTGTCCGTAAGAGGCGACTAACGGTATTGGGGCTTTTAAGGGATTTTCGGGCGGTGCGGTTGGAGACCCATCACCAACAACCTTTATTTTTACCATCTTTTCCCCACTCTACTTTCTAAAAGTGGCTGAGGAATTTCTAATTTCTTAGCTCTAGCTACCCCTTTTAGGGATTTATAGCCGTGAGTATATGTATGTATGTATAAAAATATTGTGAAGCCTTTTACCCTTGAAGTAGTGGCGAAGGTATTCTTTTGAAAAGTAAAGTGTGAAAACTGTACGCACATGCTACCACAACGTCTAAGTTGTAACTAAGTCAAGTAAATTTTCTTACGATTCCTGCATCATACAGGCATATATACATATACTCAAGGCTATAATTCCCTAGAAGGGGTTTCCAGTTCTTCAGAATCAGAAATTCCTCAGCCGCTTTTGGAAGTTGAGTGAGTTAAATATTGTAAAATGAAAGTGATGGCTCTTCAGCTGCTCCCCCCAAAAATCACTTGTAAGCCCTAATGCTCTTAGACTCCTCTTAGAAATACTTGTGCTATTCTAAGCCTACACTACACAGCTTTTATAAATTACTTTAATTTCCCATGTTAAAACAATTTTGTTATTTAATAAATAAAAATGCGTTTGATGTTCTATTATTTTTTATTTAAATGACAATCAGCCAGCGTGTCTCGGAAAGTCGGCACACACAATCTGAGACGACACCCTTTTAGCAATATGCTACAGTTCGTTTAATACATACATACATACATATACTCACGGCTATAGATCCCTTAACGGGGTAGCCAGAGCTTTGGAATGAGAAATTCATCAGCCACTTTTGGAAGTTGATTGGGGAAAAGATGACAATAATAAACGTTTTTGGTGACGGGTCTCCAACCATCGCCCAAAAATCACTTAAAAAGCCCCTATACCCTTGGTCGCCTCTTATGATCACCCACGGGTAAAAATGGGCCAGTGTTATTCTAAGCCGACACTGCACTTCGTTTAATGTTTTTCAAATTTATTTATCTTTATATTTTTAATAACATAACATAAACGTTCACGCCGAATATCCCCGAAGGGGTTGGCAGAGGTACAATACTTCTGAACATCACGTGACTTTGTCACCTGGTGTTCAGAGTACCCACGTTTTGCATGGACAGTGTACTCACGTGATAGGGGCAGACCTATCGCCGTTTTGTACGAATACACTGTTACATGACTAAGTACAACTCAGCCATGTGGGTTTCCTCACGATGTTTTCCCTCACCATTAACAACCATTATAAATTAACCACACATATGTCTTTAGGAAAGACAAATTGGTGTAGGCCCGACCCAGGATTCGAACACTAGTCGTTTGCATGGTAACCGAGTGTTCTACCCACTGGGCTATCACGGTATATTTTTAATGTGTTTTTATAATGATTCATTCTTTTTGGATATGTTAATTTGCCAAATAAATGTCTTTTACTTTAAGTTTTTACTATTAATTAAGACAAAAATAATTTAAAAAAGAAACATAAGATTATAACGATCATTTCTCAAATCAACTTACAGATCTGGTCAACAAATTTCTGATTCCAAAGAACTGGCTACCCCTTTTGGGATTTTATAACGTAAATTGTGTACATACAAAAGATTACTCTTTATTTAGAATTTAAACTTTCGCCATTTATTATCTTAGGTGAACTCTCAACCTAATAATATCAATTTTATACCAATATAACCATAATTTATACGTTTTTATTGGAATTAAAGATAGATTAATTTCACTTAGTAAATAATTAATTCCCGCCATAAACTATAAAAATTCAAAGCAAAACTCAATGAATAAAAAAGTAAACGAACAAATGTAGTAGGACAATATTCTACGCAAACGACTGTCCCTTCTGTTAACACAATCTATCTTTGCTTTGGTCAGCAACACATGTTTCGTTTAATTCAATTTTGAAAATGTATGGGTTCTGCCCGGCTAGTACGAGCCGTGTTTTAACTAGTTATCGCGTGAGATAAAGCAGCCATCTCTTACGCACTTACTTAGTATCGAATACTGCCATCTCATTCGAACCGTTATCGTGTCGATAAAATAGCGCTCGTGCTTGTTCTACTGGAAAGGTTATTTTTTACATTCCAATTTGTTTATTATTGTCTTTACTCGTAAATATTCTTTGGGTTTGATTTGTATGACGCGTTTTATTTCCTCAGGGCATATGCGAAATGAAATAAAGTAGACTAAAAAAGTAGAGGTCGTGGAATATCAGCTTTTATTAACACTACCTTTATATATGCATACATACATATACATATACTCACGGCTGTTCATCCCTAGAAGCGGTAGCCAGAGCTAAGGAATTAGAAATTCCTCAGCCACTTTTGGAAATACATACATACATACATATACTCAAACTGAGAATGTATAGTAAATCCCTAGAAGGGGTAGCCAGAGCTAAGGAATTGGAAAATCCTTAGCCGCTTTTGGAAAGTTGAGCGGGGTAAGATGGTAAAATAAAGGTTTTTGGTGATGGGTCTCCAACCGCATCGCCCAAAAATCTCTTAAAAGCCCCAATACCGTTAGTCGCCTCTTACGTACACCCACCGGGAGAAATGGGGTAGTGTTATTCTAAGCCGACACTACACAGCAATGAAAAAATAACTACTCAAATTCAGGAATATCAGAAAAACTATAACCAGGATATTGTTTAAATGCATAATAAGCTATTCTTACATGATAAGCACCAGGTAAAAACATAATACAACCTAAAACTATGATGGGCCACAGTCGATCCGAGTATTTAGTATCAATATATCCAGACACGATCAGAGTACCCACTACAAGTAGTATTTTACCCACTAAAAATAGAAACGACGCCAAAGCTATGGCTTTCCAAGGTATCTTCTGTGGTGGTTGGTATCTAGTATAATGATAAGAATAAATAAATATCATATTTTATATATATTTGGCTCTACAGTTTGTTAGATAAAAAGTATTTTAGATCTCGGAAATTGCTACTTCTTCTAGATATGTAATCAATTATGACCGAGCTTTTTTCAATAATTAGGCATATGAATTTAATTAAGCCGATGACAGTGACAAATAAGCTTTAATGAACCGTGGATCTATGCCATCCAATTACTAGATATAAAATTAGTATTCTTAATTATTACAAAAACGAAGGTTGGGTTAATTATGAGAGGGAAAAAGCACGGCATATTATTTTTAATTTAAATCTTTTTGTTCATGAAAACCTCAAAAAATTTCAACACAAGCAGGAATCGAAGCCGCGACCTCGGGTATACGTCCCCGTACGGGGGTACGTAATATTATTTTTATTTTGAAACGATATACGTTCATGTTATACACAGACAAAGGTGACTCCAAACTAAGTTAAACTTGTATTATAAGATTCTATTCTTGTATTCAACGATAATAATATTATATAATAAACATATAATTTGCTGTGTAGTGTCGGCTTAGAATAACACTACTTTAGAGAATTAATAAAAAAAACTTGAATTAGGAACTAAATTTCTCACAAATGACTTAAAAATGATCTGGCTACCCCTTATTGGGATTCATAACCGTTAATATGTGTATGTATATAGTATATTGCTGTGTAGTGTCGGCTTAGAATAGCACTACCCCATTTCTTCCGGTGGGTGTACGTAAGAGGCGACTACCGGTGTTGGGGCTTTTAAAGGATTTTTGGGCGATGCGGTTGGAGACCCATCACCAACAACCTTTATTTGGCCATCTTTTCCTCACTCAACTTTCCAAAAGTGGCTGAGGAACTTCTAGTTCCTTAGCTCTGGCTCCCCTTCTTGGGATTTATAGCCGTGAGTATATGTATGTATGCATGTATGTATGTAATAAACATATAAATAAAATTTAAGACTAAGAAAAAAATCATATATCCTCATCACATAAATGTTGCTCTCAGCGGAGATCGAACCCACAACCTCCGGACCTAGAAGCTAGTTACCTATCCACTCGGCCACGGACGTCGTGTCGTCCTTTCTCTACATCATATTTTGACGCCACAACGTCTTATAAATTGGTTTGCCGGGTGACACTTCAAGAAACTGCGTTACGCTCCGCTCACGTTATGCGCTCACAATGAGAGCGAGTGAGAGGCACGCGTCCCTTCCACTCGGGCATGGTTAGCCCGCCTAAGAGCGAGAGAGACAGACATAATTTCATCCTTCTACCTACTGTACGAATGAATATTCACATTAAAATTATTTTACCACTCAAAGTCGTTGTCACGTAAAACTTTCGCCCGTATACCGACTTATACAGGCAACCATTTTTTTACGTGAAAACGTCATAACGTAACATTTGACAAATCGTTTGCCAGCATCTTACAAAGTCAAAAACATAGAAAATCTCATACAAAGGTTACTATTAATAACACTTACTCTGAAAATTCTTTTCTGTTAAGATGCCTCTCCAAAATCATAAGACTAAATTATTAAGTGTAGTGTCGGCTTAGAATATCACTACCCCATTCTACCCACAGGTGTCATAAGAGGCGACTAAGGGTATGGGGCTTTTTAAGTGGTTTTTGGGCGATGCGGTTGGAAACCCATCACTACATACAAATTCAAAATTCAAATTCATTTATTTGCTATATACATACATATACTTACGGCTATAAATCCCTAGCAGGGGTAGCCAGAGCTAAGGAATTAAAAATTCATCGGCCACTTTTGGAAGTTGCGTGGGGAAAAGATGGTAAAATAAAGGTTGTTGGTGATGGGTCTCCAACTGCATCGCCCAAAAATCCCTTAAAAGGCCCAATACCGTTAGTTCGCCTCTTACGTACACCCACCGGAAGAAATGGTGTAGTGCTATTCTAAGCCGAAACTACACAGCAAATTTGGGATTTATGGCCGTGAGTATATGTATTTAAATTATTCAGACCAAAACTTCAGTCTTTCCATGAGTTTAATTTCATATAAAACGATATATTTAATGAAATTAGATTGCTTTCTCACATATTTTTAAAATTCAATTTGATACAACATTTGTCTCCGAACGTAACAATTACCGTCATAGAGTATAATAAAATAGAAACGACAAATGTGTGTTTCAAGATTTTCGTTACATACGAGTAGCGTACAAAGATACATAAATATACTCACGCTATCAGTTCCCATTGAGATAGGCGGAGACTATAGATCGCAAATTTCCGATCTTGGCCAACCTCTAGAGCTTCATATCATACATGCTCCTTTTCTTCAGACTTCGGACGCCTGCCTTTTTGTCGTGACTTGGGTATTGCTGAACAATAATGTCACTATACCCCAACTTTCTATCCCCAACCCCATAACTAAACACACACAATCACTCACAACTCACAAACAACTATCAACTGAATAATAATAACAACACGGCTGATCACTGCCTTCTAAAATACAGGTTGTACCTAGTTTAAAGGGCAGACAGTAAATTTTATCAGACCCTGTTGTGAACCAAATTGCAAAAATATATCCAAATTTCAAAACGCATTTGTTCGCACACACATACACACACCTACTCATACACTAACATACACATTAACGTTTCCTTTGTAATATATAAATTATATTTTTTTGTTTTTAGTGTCATGCAGTGCCGGCTTAGAACGTCACTACCCCTTTCTACCCACGAGTGTCGTAAGAGACGAATAACGGTGTGGGACTTTTTTAAATAGTTTTTGAGCGATACGGTTGGAGACCCAGATACTTTATTTCTACCATCTATCTATCAACTTCAAAATGTGGCTGAGGAGCTTCTAGCTCTGAAGCTGTGTCTTCCCCATTTTGGGATTTATAGCCGTGAGTATAGGTCGTGATTAAAAGTAAAGTAATAATATTGATTACTAATATTTGTGATCGAGTTTTTTTATATAAAACAACAAAGTATTTTCATTTCTATCAGCATATATTTAATCTATGACTTTCATCAGAGTTTTACAGCCCTTTCCTCTTAATGGGCCTCGAATCAATCCATTTTCATTACATCAATCATTTTCTAATTGAAACCGTACGGAGCCATTACTGTTCATTGCAATTTTATGAACACTCGTTTGTTCCCAATTTTTCGGGGCAAAAATTTAAGGTAATGGGTCGGCAATTCAATTTAGTTATTGATTTTAAATGAAGCCTTAAAACAAATTGGTTTGGAGAATATAAAATCTCAAATATTCAGGCCCAATATCCCCGAATAGGTTGGCAGAGTTAATAAAACTTCTGAACATCACGTGACTGATAATATCAAAACTCAAATCAAAAAGTATTTACTTCCGTTTTTCTCTTAAGAGTTCAGGAGAGACAGGATATCACGTGACATTTAGTTACGTAAAATTCGTGCATGATGGTGGTATAGTGTGTGTCTGGAGAGACGTGATACATAGAAAATGCTTAAGATTCATTTAATCACGTGTATAAGAAATGGACTCCCGGTGTAAAAAGAAAGCGTGGCCGACCAAGGAAAAGATGGAGTGACGAGTTAGGTCTCTGGGACAAGAAATGGTGGGAGACCGCTCAAGACCGTCTCGAGTGCAAGAAGGGGAGAGAGGCCTTTGCCCAGCAGTGGGACATAAATGGCTCATAATAAAGTATAAGGTACAAAGGTTGAGAGTTAGTTTATGGTGTTTTCCCACATCTGAGAAAAAGCCGCAATGGTTTGACATCATTTAATTTTATCGCATCCATTTTAATTCCTAAGATCTCTAGATTAATTGCAACTGTGATAGCTCAATGGGTAGAACACCGGTTATCGTGCAAACGACTAGTGTTCAAATCCCGGGTCGGGCCTACACCAATTTGTCTTTTCTAAAGACATATGTGTGGTTAATTTATCATGGTTGTTAACGGTGAGGGAAAACATCGAGAGGAAACCCACATGGCTGAGTTGTACTTATTCATGTGACAGTGCATTCGTACAAAACGGCGATAGGCCTGCCCCCTATCACGTGAGTACACTGTCCATGCAAAACGTGGGTACTCTGAACACCAGGTGACAAAGTCACGTGATGTTCAGAAGTATAAGTACCTCTGCCAACCCCTTCGGGGACAAACGGCGTTATATATATATATATATATAAATGTTATTATTAATTGCAAGTTTTTGTACAAGTTTAAATATTTTCTATAAACGGTATAAGAACCTTATCTCTGGATCAAGCTTAAATTAAGTCAGTCTCAAAAAAACCTCAAACATTCACGCCGTTTATCTTTGAGGGGGTTGGCAGAGGTACTAATACTTCTTAAGATTTGGTGACATTATAAACTGGTGTTCAGAGTACCTACGTTTTGCTTGGACAGTGTACTCAAGTGACAGTGGGCAGGCTTATTACCGTTTTGTATAATACACTGTCACATGACAAAGTACAACTTAGCCATGTGACAATGTATTTGTACAAAGTGGCTGAAGGGTTTCCTCACGATGTTTTCCCTTACCGTTAACAACCATGATAAATTAACCTCACATATGACTTTAGAAAAGATAAATTGGTGTAGGTTCGACCCGGGATTAGCACCCTCATTGTCTACACGACAAGCGGTGTTCTGCCCACTGTGCTATCACAGTCGTTACCTCTGCAGTCGATAAATAGTAGTATAATAATGTTGTCTTTATGACGGTAATTTACAATCTATGATCTAATCACTAAAAGCAATCAACATTTCTATTTAGAATAAACGATTATCTCCCCTAACTTCAGAAATTTTCATTGTGTCCCAAAACTATTTAATTTAATATTACTATAGATCTATTCAAAAAGTTCAGCTGAATTTCTAATACAGCTTTTCAAACCCTCACTCTTTCACTATTAAGTTGTATTTACTTTGCTAAAATAAAAGATGCTTATCTAACTAAAATTTGTTTAATTTGCAGCAACGTAATTATTAATTTTAAAAATAATGCCTGATTTATAGACGGTAATAAAAACCAATTACATCGCGTTCTTGACTAAACTTAAACATTTATTCTGTATTTTTTAGCAGAAAAATGTCTTTTCGAAGCACATGCCCCCGTTTACCTCCCAGCACATCGTAACCTTACATTACCCTCTTTTACCCCAACACGTTCTAAAACTCATCTAGAGATAAAACTTGCCTCGTCAGCTCGAATGCAAGGAATAGCAATTATACGAAATAAGTACATCGGAGATCTGTCTCGACACTGAACACCATTTGATAGGATATTGAATTTCTTCTACCACTTAATGGGATGTTGAGTAGGGAAAACATACATACATACATATACTCACGACGATAAATCGCCAAAAGGGGTAACCAAAGCTTCAGAGCTTCTCAACCACATTTGGAAGTTGATAGAGGACAAGATAGTAGAAATAAGGCATCGTTGGTGATGAGTCTCCACCCTCATCGCCCAACTATCACTTATAAAGCCGAAACCCCTAAGTCGTCTATATTCTATTCTAAGCCAACACTACTTAGGTAGTTTAAATCTTTTTGTTCATGAAAACCTCATGTGGGGATTATTACTATAAAATAAAAAATAAATAAAAATAAGAAGAATTTCGTGCTGGCAGCCATTGACACGGTAGCTCAATTGGCAGAGCGACGGGGGCGTATACCCGAGGTCGCGGGTTCGATTCCCGCCTGTGTCGAGATTTTTCTTTCCTTTATTTATTACTAATTAGGTAGTTCTTTCTAAGACTTTCACGATTGTACATTATAATTAAAACAACTTTTGACTTTCGGATCTTTTAATCGCGTGTTATTACATGGTTTTTTAAAGCCCAACGTTTCGAAAACTTTTCAGTTATCATGGTTACGGGAAGACTGCGATGTGAATGGTGACCATGATAACTGAAAAGTTTTCGAAACGCCGGGCTTTAAAAAGCTTGTAATAACACGCGATTAAAATATCCGAAAGTCAAAAGTTGTTTTAACTACTTAGGTAGGTTTTGATAGCGACGCTAAAAAAAACAACAGCAAAACTGCCTTTCTGAAGCAACCATTGAACCATTTACCTCTCAACGCATTGTCAGCATCACATTATCGCCCCAACACGTTCTAAAACTTATAAAACTCATCTAGAAATGAAACTTGCCTCGTCAGCTCTCGAATGCAAGGAATAGCAATAATACGTAGAAATAAGTACATCGGAGATCGGTCTCGACACTGGACGCGATTTGATACGATATTTGAACGCTATCAAGACGATCTAATGACTTAGCTATCGCATATAGCGCAGCGTATACCAGTTTTTGCTGTTGAATTGAAGTTTAAATAACTTTTATATTTGAACCAGCCTGGTTTAATAGGGGTAGGTGGCGTTTTGATTATATTTGAAATAATTCAACTCAAACTCATACAATTCACGCCGTATATCTACGAAGGGGTTTGCAGGGGTACTAATATAATAGAAAATAAACTCTGTTTTGTACATCACAGTTGACACATTTTACAAAGAAATACGTACGTACGTATACTCACGGCTATGAATCCCTAGAAGGGGTAGCCAGAGCTAAGGAATAATAAATTTCTCAGCCACTTTTGGAAAGTTAAGTGGGGAGAAGATGGTGAAATAAAGGTTGTTGGTGATGGGTCTCCAACCGTATCGCCCAAAAATTCCTTAAAAAGCCCCAATATCGTTATTCACCTCTTACGTACACCCACCGGAAGAAATTGGGTAGTGTTATTCTAAGCCGACACTACACAGCACTCACTATAAAGACATCTTACACAGAATTTAAATAAAATATAGTCCTTTTGAACATCAAAAGTGACACTGTCACCTTATATGTCAATTAATGTGGAAATGTCAGCCTTAATACTATATTGTTTTATTCCATTTCATACGAAAAAAAAACCATTAATACATATATGATTCACGGCCATAAATCCTAAAAATGGTTAGCCAGAGATTTAGAGCTAGAAACTCTTCAGTCACATTTGGAAGTTGATAGTGGACAATGGTCGAAATGAAGTATCGTTGGTGATGGGTCTCCAACCGCATCGCCCAAAAACCACTTGGAATAGCCCTATAGCCAGTCGCCTTTTATGAAACCCGTGGGTAGAAAGGGGTAGTGACGTTCTAAGCCGGCACTCCACGACAATTGTGGCATAAATAAGATGTTTAGGTATGAAGAAGGTGTATTGGGTATTAAATATAGCGCATCTTTTTTCTTGGATTACATATTTATAAAATCTAACAACTGTAGGAAAAAATATGAAATAATATAGGGCTTGTCAAGTTTCCTCAGAATACAATTATTAGAACTAGTCATTACAGAAAAACAATCTTCTGAACGAAATTTCATTAAGTGTCTGTGGCTGTAGGACATTTTGTAAATATGAGACGTTATTTGAATAAATTGGACCAAAAAAAGGTTTTATATAAAATTAATGTGACAAACAATAACACTACCGCATTTCTACCCGTGGGTGATCGTAAGAGGCGACTAAGGGTATAAGGGCTTTTTAAGTGATTTTTGGGCGATGTGGTTGGAGACCCGTCACCGAAAACATTTATTATTACCATCTTTTTCCCAATCAACTTCCAAAAGTGGCTGAGGAATTTCTCATTCCAAAGCTCTGGCTACCCCGTTCAGGGATTTATAGCCGTGAGTATATGTATGTATGTAATGTGCCAAACTCCTATTACTGTCAAAAAACAACTGAATAGACACACAAAACACAATTATTACAACAAAATAAAAATATCATATCAAAGTGAACTATTTCCATTGACAGACATATTACTTACGCTTTTAGTTCCCATTGGGTAAGCAGAGATTATCGATGTCACTTTGTACGATCCAGGCAAAAATCTCTAGCTTCGTTAACATGTATAAGATAAGATAAGAAAAAAAATCATTGCTACACAGTTAACAATGTAACTGAAAACATTAGAAACGAAACTAAATAAAAAGTAATCAGAAAAAAAAAACAAGATTTTAAAAACAAGAGTTAACATTAAAAGTTAATGTCACAAGCGACATACCCTGCGTAGCAATATCAATGTATAATGTAATGTAAGTATCAATCTATCAATCTTAAGAGCTTATTCCATTTGTCTGAATGAAGACGTCTGAGAGCCACAGAATCTGAATTCAGATAAGTGGAATAACATTCAGAACGCTAAGCTGCTGAAAAGTAGACAAATTTGTGTAGTGGAATACAAGCGCCTGCGGCAGTAACTTCGAAGGACGTCTGAATTCAGAAACGACAAAGTGTAATGGAATAAGCTCTTTACTTAATTTGAAACATCCTCATTTATCCTTCATACTTTTGACACCTTTTTGAGCATATTCTCTATGTCATATTTGTTCGTTTGCTGTGTAGTGTCGGCTTAGAATAGAACTACCCCTTTTCTTCCGGTGGGTGATCGACGTATGAGGCGACTAACGGTATTGGGGTTGGGGCTTTTTCGTCGATTTTTGGGCGATGCGGTTAGAGACCCATCACCAAAAACCTTTATTTTACCATCTTTTACCCACTCAACTTCCAAAAGTGGCTGAGGAATTTCTAACTCCTTAGCTCTGGCTACCCCTTCTAGGGATTTATAGCCGTGAGTATATGTATGTATATTTGTTCGTGTAATGCCGGCTTAGAATGTCACTGATCTTTTCTACCCACGGGTGTCGTAAGAGATGACTAAGGGTGTGGGGATTTTTTAAGTGGTTTTGGGCGATGTGGTTGGAGACCCATCACCAACGATACTTTATTTCTACCATCTTGTCTCCACTATCAACTGCCAAATGTGGCTGAGGAGTTTCTAGCTGTAAAGCTCTGGTTACCCCTTTTAGGGATTTATAGCCGTGAGTATATGTATTCTCTATGACATTTCATTGAATATGTTAGAGTAAGTTTGTCGCAGCTCCTTCAATTAGTATAAAAGGGTATTAAAAAACTAGAAACTGGTTGCCGTGTAGTGGCGGCTTAGAATATCGCTACCCCTTTCTACCGATGGGTGTCGTAAGAGGCGACTAAGGGTATTGGGGCTTTTTATTGGATTTTTGGGCGATGCGGTTGGAGACCCATCACCAAAAACCTATATTTTTACCATCTTTTCCCCACTCAACTTCCAAAAGTGGCTGAGGAATTTATAATTCCTTAGCTCTGGTTAACCCTTCTAGGGAAATATAGCCGTGTTTATATGTATGTGTATGTATGTATGTATGTTAACTGGTTAAGAAGCTAAGGGCTTTATCATATATATCATAGATGTTAATTTTTATACTTTTATTTTCACTAACATAGTACTCAGGTAAACTTGTTACTAACTTAACCTACTAAGATATGGACATAGTCCGAAATAAATGATTTTTATTATATTTCTATTATCTGGATTGTTCTTTTATTTGTATTTAAATTCAAGTTAAAGCATGTTTTTAGTAATTAATACTTACTGCTGTCAGGCTGTGGTTTTGGTCTCTTTCCCCAAGCTCCATGGAGAGAAGACCAAGATTTTTTCTGAGGATATTCCACATCAGAACCTTCGGAGCGATCGACCAGCTGTAAATAAAATATATTTTAGCAATATGTGTAATGTTGGCTTAGAATAGCACTAACCAATTTCTTGATTGCTTCCGTGGTCTCGCGGTTAAGCACTCGGTTTCAAGCACGGAGGTCTTGGGTTCGATCCCCGGGGGGTACACTCACAAATTTAATTTGTAAAATCTAACCCAGTTTGAAAGGATATTGCAGGTTTGAATCACCTGAGTATCCGAATTTTATGATGATTCCGTGCTTCGGAGGGCACGTTAAGCCGTCGGTCCGGCTACTATTACGGTAGTAGTCGTAAGTCTGCCAACCCGCAATTGGCCAGCGTGATGGACTATGGCCAAATAACCCTATAAAGGTCGAACCCCTTGGTGGGGACGTATATGGGCTGTGAAATATGAGGCAAGAGGTGTAGTGTCGTAGTGTCGGCTTAGAATAGCACTTACCTATTTCTATTGGGTATTGTAGGAAACGACTTTGGGGTTCGCGGCTTTTAAGTGAGTGTTGGGCAATGTGGTCGGAAATACATCGATGTCATTCTTTAATTTACAATCTTTCCCCACGATACTGCTAACAGAGGCTGAGATTTTCATTATTCTGAAGTGATCTATCCTTAGTACTAAGAATAAAAGAGCATGTATGAAAAGATTGATGGATGTGAATGAAGCTAGAGAGGTTTGCTAGGATCGTACAAAGTGGCGATCGATAGTCTCTGCCTACCCCAATGGGAACTAATGGCGTGAGCATATGTATGTATGTATGTATGATCTAGCCTTTTTAGAATTTATAGTCGCGAGTAAATGTATGTATAGTTTTATGTTTAGAATAAGGAAAAAGTAAGTCTGAAAACCCACCAGATATTTGAGGAATTAATAGATAGCTTTATGTATTTGTAACCAGAAATGTGTTTCTCAGAATACTTCATTAAAAAAGTCCTATTTCTCTTTAAACAAACAGTCGTGGCCGAGTGGATAGGTGACTAGTGATAGCTTCTCGGTCTGGAGGTTGCGGGTTCAAACCCCGCTGAGAGCAAAATTTATGTGATGAGCGTAAACGATTGATTTTTAGTCTGGGATGTTATTTATGTGTTTATTATATAATATTAAATATATCGTTAAGTTAGTATTTCAATAATACAAGTCTTACTTAGTTTGGGGCTAACTTGATCTGTGTACAATATAACATAAACATAATAACATAAACGTTCACGCCGTTTATCCCCGAAGGGGTTGGCAGAGGTACCAATACTTCTAAACTCACATGGCAGCGCCATCTAGTGTCCAGAGAAGGTACCCACGTTTTGCTTAGACAGTGTACTCACGTGATAGGGGGCAGGCCTAGGTGTATAATATGTCCGTTTATATTTATTAGTTATTAAAGACAATGGAATAATTGTGTTTTTTTATTAAAACATATTTTGCTCGCTCAGCTCTATTGGATCCACAACCTAAAAGGATAGAAGTGACATGACACCAATTTGAAAATAGAACACTTACGTATGTGTGCTAGCTGCCAGGAATATTTGACAGATCGGTGTGATTATTGCTCAAGACAAACATTCATATGGAGAATTTTTACGTTGGTCTTTCAGTATTAAATGTTATCTTTACTGATATTATAAAGCTGAACAGCTTGTTTGGTTGAATGCATTTATCTCAGGGAATATTTCTCTAATTAGAAAATATTGCTTTCTATCTAAGATACTGTTAAAGGCTTGAAACTGGATGTGCAATAAAGAGTCTATTATTTATTTAAACACTTTTCTGCATACAATAAAGGGTTTTACGAACAGTACATATACATACGAGGGGCATGCCAATAGAAGTTAGATACTCTTTTCTCAGTTAATTGACACTGGCAAGCTATACACCATCTTATAGGCTGGTTTTTTATTGATATATTTGAATATAGAACACACTTCTTTTATTTATTTATTATTTGAATGAGCATCATTTTTCCGAGAGTCTGGCGGGAATTCACTTGCAACAATGGAGCTGAGTCGACGTGATTTTCGCGCTATGATTTATTATGACTTTAAAAAAAGGTTTAAAGCCTCAAGAATGTTTTGAACTTTTGTCTTTTACTTTTGGTGAGTCTGCTTGTTCCCGAGCAACAGTATTCAATTAGTTTGCTGAATTTAAAAGAGGGCGGGGATGTCTCGAAGATGAAGCGAAGACAGGACGGCCGCCAACCGCGGTCACGCAAGGAAACGTTCGTGCAGTCGAAAAACTTATACTTGAAAACCGACGAATTACATATGTAGAGCTAGAGCGAGAACTAGGAATTGGATCAGCAGCAATGCAAACTATAATTCACGACCACCTTTCTCTACGTAAACGTTGTTTGAGATGGGTGCCGCACAAACATACCGATGAGCAGAAAGACCGTCGGGTGGATTGGTGCCTATTCATTATAGATATTTCCACGCAATTTCTTCCTATCAATCTTTATGGTAAGGAAATACCAATAAACAACGCTGAAATTGAAATGATGGACAAAATTTAATCAAACCCAACTTTTTATATACCTATTTTTCTGTTTATGTTTTTGTTTAGTGCCGGCTTAGAATAGCGCTACCCCATTTCTACCGGTGGGTGTACGTAAGAGGCGACTAACGGTATTGGGGCTTTTAAGGGAACATTGGGCGATGCGGTTGGAAAGCCATCACCAACAACCTTTATTTTACTATCTTTTCCCCATTCAAATTTCCAAAAGTGGCTAAGGAATTTCTGATTCCTTAGCTCTGGCTACCCCTTCTATGGAATCATAGCCGTGAGTATATGTATGTATGTCTATTTTTCAATGTTATTATATCTTATGAAAGTAATGTTATACACCAACCTGTTGCAGGGTGTACAGTTGTTCCAAGGTGGGCTCGTAATCAGGGTACATGTATTCGAGTTCCGGGTCGGATCGCTTGCCCCATGCTCCACGGAAGTTGGACCATTTTTCCTGATAAAAATAAATGAATGAATGAGTTCTATTTTATTTAAAATAAAATATTTAGTACACTATATTATTGTATTATTTTTCAAACTTAGACATCAGTGATAGTTCAAATGCTGTGTCGGGCCTATAGCAATGTGTCTTTTTGAAAGAAATATGTGTGGGTAATTTATCATGGTTGTTACAAAGGTAAGCAAATACATCGTGGGGAAACCCACTCGGCTAAGTTGTACCGTATTATATTGTCTATAGTTTTACTTAGTTATGTGACAATGTATTCGTACAAAACGGCGATGGGCCTTTCCTTTTTCAAGTGAGTACACTGTCCAAACAAATCGTGGGTTCTCTGGTCACCAGGTTACAATTTCACGTGATTTTCAGAAGTATTAGTATTTCTGTCACCCCTTTGTAACGCGAACGTTGAGTCTTGACTCAAAGTATATTCCCATATTAAGTGAAACGAACCAAAAAGTAATTGCATTTGCGAGAAGAATAAGTTTTAAATGCTATAAATTCTTTTTAGAAACAGAAAATTCTAATTCTAAAAATATGTGATTTGAAACAATGATACAGAACTGAAATAAAGTTCATAAAAAGTTGAACGCACGTAAATCAAATTTCTTTGAGTTTTTATTACCATCCGTACAACTTTTGAGATGACATTTAGAAAACGGACGTGACATAAAAAGAGGCTCTCATTTTTGTAGAATAAATTTCGATTCAATGAGTTAAGTAAGACTTAAAGTCAAGAAATGGTTGAAAATATAAATAATACATACATACATATACTCACGCCGTTAATTCCCATTGGGGTAGGCAGAGACTATCGATCGCCACTTCGTACGATCCTGGCAAACCTCTCTTGCTTCGTCTACATCCATCAATCTTTTCATACATGCTCTTTTATTCTTCATACTTCGGACGCCTGCCTTATAAATAATAATTTAGCAAAATTAAAATACTATACTAGTGTTTACATTTTTTTAAGAAATCTGGACTCCTCTTTTACCCCTGTAATTTGTGGAAGCTTGTACAAATAATTAGTTATTCCATTTTCAAAATTTCTTGGTTAGTCTGAGTCATAAAAAACAACCTACCGGTGCACGTTTACCCCAAGCTGCATTCAAATCCTGCCATTCCCTCTTTCCCCAAGGTGACTGCGACATATCGGTCCAAGCACGTTTGCCCCAAGCAGAGTTCAAATCTTGCCAGCCCCTCTTGCCCCATGCGGAGTTAAGATCCTGCCAGCCCCTTTTGCCCCAAGCAGAGTTAAGATCTTGCCAACCCCTCTTGCCCCAGGCGGAGTTAAGATCTTGCCAGCCTCTTTTGCCCCAAGCAGAATTCAAGTCCTGCCAGCCTCTCTTGCCCCAAGCCGAGTTGAGATCCTGCCAAGCCCTTTTGCCCCAAGCGGAGTTAAGGTCCTGCCATGCCCTTTTTCCCCATGCGGAGTTGAGATCTTGCCAGCCTCTTTTCCCCCAACCTCCATGAAGGTCAGACCAGGCTCGTTTGTCCTCTTCTGTTAGTTCTGCATCAGTGTCCGCCTGCAAAAAAGAATCTACTTTACATCTGAACATATTGTATCTACACCTATAATCCCTACATCTATAAAAATAAAAAAAATCTGAACGTATATTGTCATATTGTATAAACAGTTTTTTACTACAGTGTTTTTTTACAGATATTTGATTTGTTCCGTTTTATTTATGAAACAGCCTAATAGTTATTTTACATTCTATAGTAAACTTTAATTTACTATAGAATGTAAAATATATATACGTGTAATTCGTGTAAAGTAAAGATATATTAGTCATTTATATTTTTATGAAATTATGTTAGCCTATAAGTATATATGGGTCAGTGTCACCTGATTGCATTACAATCTAACTATTCTATGCTTCTAAAGATAATATATAAGAAAAAGAAAAGAAAAGAATTTTTTTATTTAGCACACACATACAGTATTCAATGACATAATTTAAAGAAATGGTTTCCGATAAATTGGGCCCACAATCAGTAATTTCTAATTTGTGTAATTTACACACAAATCAGAAATTACTGATTGTATGGTAACCACGTGTATGGGTATACACAAAATCAGAACTGGTTTTCATTATGAGCCCTACATGGTGTTGACAGTCTCCTTCTAAATATAGTATACGGAAAATAATACTTTGTCTGCCACCTTTACGGATTATATTTTTTATGCCGTAGATATTTTCCTACGCAAATTTGTGGTCCGGTCCTGATTGAGTACTACCTACTAAATTTCGACATATTATCTGAGAGTTGATAATGCAATTTACTTATTTATAGAATTTATACTCAAAGTTTCCCAAACAGAGTCATCTTCAATTATCTTGAAAAGTCTTAATGTTGTTCTATTGTCTAGAGCACTTTCTCAGTGAGAAATGCAATAAACCCGTTTCCGCGAATTTGAGCTCACAATAATTACTTCTCGCAGCTACGTCGCTAAGTTATTTAGACGTATCACAAAACAAAACAGAAGGGAATGTTAATTTACCCGCCATTTTGTTATTTCTTTCTTTTAGTGTGCAAAATACTTGTAAGTGCTATACATTTATGTGTAAAACTGCAACAGGGAAAATGAATCGAATAATGCTCTGAAAGATTTTAAGAGTAACTTAGACTTGCTTGTTAATCTTAAAATGCTTTCATATACTGATAGGCAGCTATCACTGCTTTAATTTTAACAACCAATAATGCATAGTCGTTCTAAGTTAGTATTATCATTGTTACTTATTCCTTTTTCCAACTCTACAGCTATAGGTTAGGAGGTTTGGTTTTGCCGGGAAAATATTGAAGTTGTTAATTCACTTAATGGCTCTGGATACAAGTTCTTTACAGCCAAAAACAATGCTTTGTCTGTTGCTCGTAGCACAGAAATACAAAAACAAATCTGATATCTCGTGGCATTGTTTCTGTCGGCCATTTTTATTTCGCATTGGTTGTGGCGCGAAACTTGGAGCTCGTGTAGCCATGTTTGTTAATATTGAGTTTCCTTGTTGCACTTTACACTTTGCGCTACAATACAATCTACTTATTTTATTTGTTCGGTTTCTTTTGCCTTTTACACTGTAAATACGATTCTGTGATCCGTGCACTCTTAACTTCGAACCAACTTAATTTGCTGTCTTTTAAGCACATGCAGTGCTGTTATAGAGGTTTTAGTCTCAGATTGTTATGTTTGAGGCTAAAGTTTAATTTTGTTGCTAAGTTGAATGCACGTGCTGTCGCACCCTTAAAAAACTAAAACATCAATAAGATAAATATGTGAGTTTATGTATGCATCCTTGCAAAGGCTTACCTCATATTTAAATTACTCATATTTTCTGACTTGTTTACCCGCCTGATAACGGTGAAACACAGTATTAACTATAAAAAACTAACCTTTACTATTTGTAATACTCCCTACATCATAAAAAGCTGAAAAATACTTATTATATTTTTGAAAAGAATCCGTTTTCCATTTAACCGGCTCCCTACACTGGTGAGCATTGGTTCGACTGAGTTCAATCAGTTTCTTGCAGCCATTGCTATTTCCAAGATAGACCGTTTACTGTTATCGCTTTTGATTTCTTTAAAAGGAAATTGTGTGTTCACGTCTCGACGTTTGAGTGGGAAACAATGGATGGCGCAGTAATTTTGCTTTGTCTACCTTTGTTTATTCATACATATACTCACGACTATTAATCCCGAATAGGGGTAGCCAGAGGAATTAAAAATACCGTCTCCACTTTTGCAAGTCAATTGATGGGCTATGTAGTGTCAGCTTAAAAAAGCACTACCCCGTTTATTTCCGTGGCTGGCGTAAGAGACGGTTACTTAAATATACGCACTATAATTAATCTTGCTACACACACAGATCTAAGCAAATATCTATCAAATATCACACTCGGGTATATTTAGAATTCACAAAAAACACATCTGTACGGCTTCTTGCCTACCTGATTTTACTTGATATTACCATTTTACCAACTGGAAGCCTAGTAAGTTTTCGTCGTCCGGTGTGTCTGCCAACCAACCGTCATTCTACATGCAATACACCTATCAACATTCACATATGACATCTAACAATAACACCACATGACAATAACAGATGTTAAGTGATGATGGAGAGGTTTACAGGGGGAGTGGTTGTCACCTGCGAGGAGGCTTCTCCAGCCGCCGCCGCCGCTATTGCTGACACCCATAGCGCTGCTATGCACCACCGCATCTGTTGGATGAAGAAACATAATTGTGGTTTATATGTATTATGGAACCCGTGATAGCTCAGTGGGTAGAACATTGTGCAGGCTATGAGGGTTCGAATCCCTCGGTCGGGATTCGAACCCTCGAGTCGGGTCGGGCCTACACTAATTTAGTCTTTTCTAAAGTCACAAGTAAGGTTAATTTATCATGGTTGTCAACGATGAGGGAAAATATCGTGAGGAAGCTAACATGGCTGAGTTGTACTTAGTCTATGACAGTGTATTTGTATTAAAACGGCGAAAGGCCTGCCCCCTATCACGTGAGTACACTGTCTATTGTTGTATGTATTTTACTAGTGATGTGGCGGCTTAGAATAGCATTAACCAGTTTCCTACTGCGGGTGTCGTTAGGTGACTTTGGGTTTTGGGGAATTTTAAGTGATAGTTGAGAGTTGTGTGACATATATACATCACCGACTTTTCTTTATTTTTCAGTTCCTCCGCAATGCCACTTTCGAAAGTATTGAATGATTTCTAATTCTAAAGCTTTGTTCCAGTTCTAAAACTATATTTATTTATTTATTCAGCACACAAACAGTATTATGGCATAGCATTAGTATAAAACATTTAAAAATAATACATATTCGGAAATAATGCCAAAAAACGGTGTACACAGCATGATATTAAATAATCAGTTGAGATTACAACTTAAGAAATATATTAGTATAGTTAATATATTATTATTTTTTAATTTAATAACATTAATATAACTTACAAATAAAATGAAGACTATTTACAAAGGAAAAGGGAAGGGGCTAGATTTGAATATGATAAGCACAACATATAAACAACAAGACAAGTAATAAAAAATGGAAAATTATGAAATGATTTTATATAGGTATCCTACTAACTATATCCTTTATTGAAGTCTCGCACTGCGGTGAGACATTTTATTTTGAATGTGCGTAGAGTGTGTGCAATATGTTTTCAAGTTATTCTAAATCCATGAGCTCTAGATATGTCCCATGAAGTGCCTCAAGACTACCCCGAGTAGGGTAATTTGTAAATGTAACAATTACTATGGTCAAAGACAGAGAATTTATTTAGTTCCCAAATTTCTAAATGAAATGTCTAATGAAATAAAAACATGTAAAACAAAGGGTTTGTTTAAAAAGAAGATCAAACAGTGTTTATTAGAAAGATTAAAAGAGAAATCACAGTAATTTTATTCAATTTTATTTTATTTATTTAATAATTATTTTATTTTTTTTGCATAAAACATTAATACTTGTATGTCGTCTTTTAGAAGGAAATATTTTACTATATAGTAATGTAGTTAGTATAGGTTGTAAAATTGTGAGCCATTAAACATTACCATTAGTGTATATGGAGCGTTATTGCTGCCGACAAACTTTCTAAGTTTGGCAGAATATTTTGTATATGTTTAAAGGTTAAAAAAATTCAAATAAATGTTTTTTTCATTTTTCATTTTTTTTTCATTGGCCGTATTCGACCACGAAGTATATTAATTTCATTCATCCTATTGTTTTTTTAAGTATATTCATATATTATGCCATGTAGTGCTGGCTAAGAATGTCACTACCCCTTTTTACCCAAGGGTGTCGTAAGAGGTGACTAAGGGTATGGGGCTTTTTAAAGTGGTTTTTTGGTGATGCGGTTAAAGACCCACCATCAACGACACTTTATTTCAACCATCTTTTCCCCTGTCAGCTTCCAAATCTGGCTAAGGAGTTTCCAGCTCTGAAGCTCTGGCTACCCCTTTTGAGATTTACCGTGAGTATATGTATGTATGTATTTTTATATTAAAAAGACACACACACATTTATTTATTTATTTATTTATTTACATTAATAATGTTATTATATTTACATTACATACATACGTATACTCACGGCTGTAAATCCCTATAAGGGGTAGCCAGAGCTAAGGAGTTAGAAATTTCTCAGCCACTTTTGGAAATGATAGTGGAGAAAAGATGGTAAGAGTAAAGGTTGTTGGTGATGGGTCACCAACCGCATCGCCCAGAAATCCCTAAAAGCCCCAATACCGTTAGTCGCCTCGTACGTACACCCACCGGAAGAAATGGGGTAGTGCTATTTTAAGCCGACACTACACAGCACATAAACATTTAATAACATAAAAGTCTTTTCCGTAACATAAATTTGAAACAAGCTAATGCTAAATACAAAACATGAATGAAATATCTTAATATACCACCAAGATATTTAATTGGCTTCCAATTGACAGAACATTTTCCACCTCTCTATACAATAACTTAACGAAGCACCTTCTAAGTAGAAAATTGGATGGAATCTACTCTAATGAGATATACAGTCGTAATTATAAGTGAACAATAATTATTTCCGTCACCAAAGGTAATTTCGGGTAAACGTTTATAACATATAGAAATGTATTCAATAGAGAGTTGTCAAATCTTGTTGATGCGATTTCGTTATTAATACTTAAATTTGAATAAGGATGGATATTTGTTACAGAATTACGTTTTCATTTTGTATGAATGTTGTGTTGTAATTTGTGTGATTTGCTGTGTAGTGTCGGCTTAGAATAGCACTACCCCATTTCTTCCGGTGGGTGTACTGTAAAAGGCGACCATCGGTATTGGGGCTTTTAAGGGATTTTTGGGCGATGCGGTTAGAGACCCATCACCAAGAACCTTTATTTCACCATCTATTCCCCACGTACCTTCCAAAAGAGGCTGAGGAATTTCTAAGTCCTTAGCTCTGGCTACCCCTTTCTTGGGATTTATAGCCGTGAGTATATGTATGTATGTATATATGCAATTTGTGAAATTACAAGTTACTTAATAAAGATGTCATCATAAGTTTTTGAGAGAGACAGTTAAATTCCAATAGTGTCTAAAGATTTTCTAATCCGGAAAGTGCTGGCTTATCTTTTTGGAATTTATAGCCCTGAGTAACCTTTATTCTACCATCTTTTCCCCACTCAACTTCCAAAAGTGGCTGAGAAATTTCTAATTTCTCAGCTCTGGCTACCCCTTTTAGGGATTTATAGCCGTGAGTATATGTATGTATATGTATGTAGTAAATGAATGTATATGTATGTAAACTTCTCAGTACTAAATCAAAATTTGCTGTCAAATATTTAGATTCAGGACTTGAATTATTACCTATTGCACAATGCTCAGCATACATACATACATATACTCACGGCTATAAATCCCTAAAAGGGGTAGCCAGAGCTAAGGAATTAGAAAATCCTCAGCCACTTTTGGAAAGTTGAGTGGAGAAAAGATGGTCAAATAAAGGTTGTTGGCGATGGGTCTCCAACCGCATCGCCCAAAAATCCATTCGAAACTCCAATACTGTTAGTCGCCTCTTACAAAAGATATGGAAAGCACTAAACAGCATGCTTATATACTAAAATTTGATAGCAGGTCATTCAGTAATGAACAATGCAATATACATTACCGAAAAAGAACCACGTTCTTTTTGTAATTTCACATTCCATTTTCATTCCATATTAATTAATTAAATCCATTCTTAATAACCGTGCGTCTGCATGTTCACATGTAAAACGGTTATTTGTATAGCATTTACAATAGAAACCGAAACGTTAACCGGTTTACGAACCGCTAAATTTAAACGACTTGAATAAAATCCAATATTTGTTTTACAGCGATACTTTGAATTGTAGAGTCATCATGAACTTTACTTTACAAGAAGGGATGTTTAAAACATAATGAATTAAAAAAATAAATTTTTAGATACGTCTTAGTGAGTTCGATCAATTTATCATTTGCTTACTTACTTATCAGTTTTCAAGCACTTAAATATAAGTGTCGTCAAGAGATGTGCTTCCTACGAGGTTTTATCATAACAATACTTCGGAATCAAAACTGAATTACATTTGAACGTAATAATAAGTTACTATTTAAATTTCAACAAAACAAAAAATTACCATTTTATTTTGTATCTTAGTTTTGGATGTTATTTAAAATGTATTATTTACTTCCCATTTTTTTCCGGTGGGTGTACGTAAAAGGCAACTAACGGTGTTGGCGCTTTTAAGGGATTTTTGGGTGATGTGGTTAGAGACCCATCACCAACAACCTTTATTTATCTCGTCATCTTTTCCCCATTTAACTTTCCAACGATGGCTTAGGAAATTCTAATTCCGAAGCTCTGGCTACCCCTTCTAGGGATTTACAGACGTGAGTATGTGTGTGTATGTAGTACAAAAATATGATTCGATACTCCATTACATTGTTCACCTCTTGTACGACGGCCATACGCAGTTTTGCGATAGAATTAAACGCCGTTTTACAATCGCAATACGTTTCTAAAATAATTGGAATTGATATTGCAGTTCTAACTGCTACCATATTTGAACACACTCAGATCATTTGATACTAATTTACATACATACATACATACATATACTCACGGCTATAAATCCCTAGAAGGGGTAGCTAGAGCCAAGGTATTAGAAAATCCTCAGCCACTTTTGGAAGTTGCGTGGGGAATAAATGGTAAAACAAAGGTGGTTGATGATGGGTCACCAACCGCATCACCCAAAAATTCCTTAAAAAGTCCCAATACCGTTAGTCGCCTCTTACGTACACCCACCGGAAGTAATGAGGTAGTGCTATTCTAAGCCAACACTACTCAGCAGCACAACCTACTCATTTACTTTCAGACTATTTGTTCCTATTAATACGCTCGGTAATATCGTATCGATGAAGGTAGAGACTAGTTGCTGATCAAAACTTTGTACGATCCTTACCACTTTAAAACTATGTAAATACGTAAAAAAACGGTTTCCTTGCTTAATCTGTAGCAAAATATTTTTTACTTAAGATACATACATACATACATATACTCACGCCGTTAATTCCCATTGGGGTAGGCAGAGACTATCGATCGCCACTTCGTACGATCCTGGCAAACCTCTCTTGCTTCGTCTACATCCATCAATCTTTGCATACATGCTCTTTTATTCTTCTCTTATTCTTTCTTCTTTACTTAAGATATAAATCAAAAAAGAAATTAAATCCATATTAGCATTTTACAGATATGAAACAGTGTTTTGCCGATAAAGAACAATCGGGACTACGAAAGAACCGATGTGAACGAAGTTAGAGAGGTATGCCAGGGTTGTACAAATTGGCAATTGATAATCTCTGCTTACCCCAATGGGAATTAACGGCTTGAGTATATCTATGTATGTATGAAAACATAGTCAATATATATATAACATACATACATATACTCTCGGCTATAAATCCCTTAACGGGGTAGCCAGAGCTTTGGAATGAGAAATTCCTTAGCCCCTTTTAAAAGTTGATTGGAGAAAAGATAGTAATAATAAATGTTTTTGGTGACGGGTCTCCTACCACATCGCTCAAAAATCACTTAAAAAGCCCCTATACCCTTAGTCGCCTCTTACGATCCCCCACGGGTAGAACTGGGGTAGTGTTATTCTAAGCCGACACAACACAGCAAACAATATATAATATATATATATATATATATAGTATCAATATATATTGTTTATAAATAATAACTATAAACTCGTTAACTCGAGAATACGTACTATAAATATCACAGCCATTAGGTCACTGCGCTTGACACAGCTTGTGGTTTTTCTTGTTCTACTCTTATTTTCCGCATTATTTAATTATGAATTACTTGATCGTATAATTTAAGAATAAAATACCTTATAATTTCAATGTTTTCGACATGAAAACCTCATATAGGGATTATTACTATTATATAAAGTTTATCTTAATTCGTAAAGGAAAGAAAATTTTTTTTTTCGAAATTCGACCCCGCCGGATTGTAAATTTTTTCTTTCCTTTATTAGTAAAACACCTTATGTCATTTTAAATTTAGTCAAAATATCAGTAAAAAGCAGTCTTCATTTAAAAGCTTACGAAAGTTAAAATGAATTTTTGATAGATGGGATCGATTTTGGATATTCCAATATAAAACTTATATTGAAATCTGTTTAACTCTAAGTCAGTAAGTTATGTCTTAAGTTTTCGTTACAATCGTAATATTAGCTTTAATTACAGTCAGTCAATAGCATGTTCTTGAACCTTTTCACGGTTTCATTTAGATAATGTGACTTTTTCTTATGTACAGATAACCGACTTGTTAGAATGGCTAGGCACAAAGTCAATGACTAAATTAGTCTTTCAGCTTATTAGCCTAATTATTTGCACATTGCAATTGAAAGATCCTCTCACTACCCTTTTAAAAGATTACAGCTGTGAGTTTAAGGTAATAATGTTTTTTTTCCTGACGTAATTATTTAGTAAATCAACAAAGAACCACTTCAGTTTCTATCATTTCTAGTAGAATTTTCGTCTCATATACAGCATAATAATTCTTATTAGAACCAGTTAAGTATTGTAGAATCATATTCATTCAACAAGCAGGTTATGATGCGCTCGTAAGAGTTAAATTAGGTCTCTTCAAAAATAATTGGCTGCACTGGCTGGTATGTATGGATTTTGAACTAACATTCACTACAAATTTATAAAATCTCTAGTAAAAATTTAAAACATATTGAATATTTATGCAGTATAGTAGAAAATATATGAATTTTTAAACACTATGGCAAATAGACATTTTTTACCTTCTAAATGCAGCTGAGAGATTCTTATTCTGAAGCATGGTGCATTTTAAGTGTGTTCTACCTTTAGGGATAAGTATATGAAGAGTTTTTACCAAAATCGTACAAAATGGCAATTTATACGCTGTCTTTATGAACCCAAATGAGAAATACTAGCGTGAATATACATCAGGCTACGCATTTTCAGCCTTTGCCTATGTAAACAACGGTGATTGTTCTAACACAAAAGTTAATCACCTCCGATTCCAGTAAAAGTTTTCGGTTTCAATACATCCTGAAGATTAAACAGCCTTGATACTGATACACCACAAAAGACGGTCACAGTAAAGCTATTAGTTGGAAACCACAGTTGAAGTTCTTACAAGGGAGCCTTGCGAAGTTTCTTTACTGTTTACTTACTGTTTTCTCCAGTAAATGTATAAAGCCTTTGTGGGCATTACATAGTTTTTGCTTAAGTTAAAGGGTTATATTTAGAGTATCATGTTGACATGACTGAACTTCAATGCAAATTTCAATTGAAATGAATTGAGCTGAGCGAGTTACGTAAGGATTTTTCAGTTATTATTCCTCAATAGTACTTAATAGTCTCAATAGTCCCTTACTACAATAAGCAATGTCCACTTAATCAATGTGGCAAATTTTGTTGAAATCGGTCAAGCCGTTCTAGAGTTGTTCGATTACAAAGGAGTAGCCTACCCGTAAGCTCTTACGTTATGTAAAAACACTGCTACGGTCCGTGAAAACATAAGTACATTACTTTAAATCCCAAAGAAGGGTGGTAAGACCTTGAAGACCCCAAAGAGAATTAGGAATTTTCTAGCCTCTTTTGGATGTTGAGTAGGAAAAGATTGTAAACCTCCATCACCTTAAAGCCCCCCATCATCCTCAAAAATAAATGGGTTATAATCAGTTGTCTTCTCTCAATAATCATTTGACCTTCTCCAATAACCAGGACACCAGCAGCTATCAAAACTTTGCTTAATAAATTACATACATACATACATATACTCACGGCTAGCTTTGGAATAAAAAATTCCTCAGCCACTTTTGGAAGTTGAATGGGGAAAAGATTGTAATAATAAATGTTTTTGGTTACGGGTCTCCAACCACTTCGCCCAAAAATCACTTGAAAAACCCCTATATCCTTAGTCGCCTCTTACGATCACCCACGGGCAGAAATGGGGCAGTGCTATTCAGAGACTACACGGCAACTAAGGATAAATTAAGGAAAGAAAAATTTCGACACCAACAAAACTTTAACCCGCGACATTCCGGTCTTATTAATTTTTTTAGTAAAATAATCCCCACATAAGGTTTCATGCATAACAAAGTCTTATTATCTTATAAGCTATCAAAACTGTCAGGGAGAGACATACATACATACATACATATACTCACGGCTATAAATCCCTAAAAGGGGTAGCCAGAGCTGAGAAATTAGAAATTTCTCAGCCACTTTTGGAAGTTGAGTGGGGAAAAGATGGTAGAATAAAGGTTGTTGGTGATGGGTCTCCTACCGCATCGCCCAAAAATCAGGGAGACAATCTGAAGAAATTCGATCAGTATAAATATTTCCAATGTCTATTTCACATATCATTAAAGAAGACCTCAAGAAAAGGGCTTTTCTAAAAAGGACAAGTCAACTTTGACTATAGCCTTTCGTCACAAACGAACATTGTAAGCAAAGAAGTTGTTGCAGAGACTGAAACACCACTCTTTACATGAAAAAAAAAAGATTGAGTGAGAAGTTTAATCATGAAAAAGATAATATCCTTTTATATACATACATACATATACTCACGGCTATAAATCCCGAGAACGGGTAGCCAGAGCTAAGGAATCAGAAAATCCTCAGCCACTTTTGGAAATGTGAGTGGGGAAAAGATGGTAATAATAAAGGTTGTTGGTGATGGGTCTCCAACCACATCACCCAACAATCCCTTAAAGGCCCCAATACCGTTAGTCGCCTCTTACGTACACCCACCGGATGAAATGGGGTAGTGCTATTCTAAGCCGACACTACACACCACTCTACATGAAAAAAAAAAGATTGCAAGAGAAGTTTAATCATGAAAAAGATTATATCCTTTTAGATAGCCCCCTAAACTGCTGAAATGATTAACAAGAAACCTTAACCATAGTAACCTCGTACAACATCCACAAATACGACGTGATAGCTCAGTGGGTAGAACACCGGTTAACGTGTAAGCGACTAGTGTTCAAATCCCGGGTCGGGCCTACACCAATTTGTCTTTTGTAAAGACATATGTGTGGTTAATTTATCATGGTTGTTAACGGTGAGGGAAAACATCGTGAGGAAACCCACATGACTGAGATGTACTTAGTCATGTGACAGTGTATTCGTACAAAAACGGCGATAGGCCTGCCCCCTATCACGTGAGTACACTGTCCATGCAAAACGTGGGTACTCTGAACACCGGGTGACAAAGTCACGTGATGTTCAGAAGTATTAGTACCTCTGCCAACCCCTTCGGGGATATTCGGCGTGAACGTTTATGTTATGTTATATCCACAAAACATATGGTTTAGTTCTTTTCTAAGCGAACACTAGACTGCCAAGAAAGTTTAGTTTAGTCTTTACCAATATTATCTTTTTGGTAATACAAAAAATATTTACTTTTAAAGTGTATCGCGGAGCTAGTTGTCAATCTGTCTGCGCTGACGGGTAATTTCCTAGAGGAAATGATTTGACGACCCAATGTCGATACAGAGACAGGAGATATTGAAGAGATACAATATCGATACTATGTGATTTCGATTATGTTTTTTTAAGGTTTAAAGGTTTGGTGTTAGTTTTAAAGTTTATATTTTTTGTATAAAGTTATCTTTCATCTAAAGAGGTGTGAATTTAATTGTACCTTAAGTTACATTACAAGAATACATAAGTTTATAAGCTGAATAACGAAATCATAAGTCTCTTCCTCATTTATCTTTTAGTCCTCAAAATTTCATTTTGGATATTTTGAAACAAATACAGGCTTGATCGTCATATTTTATATTGAAAATTTGTTAGATACATAAACATAAAAACATAAACGTTCATGCCGAATATCCCCGAAGGGGTTGGCAGAGGTACTAATACTTCTGAACATCACTTGACTTTGCCACCTGGCGTTCAGAGTACCCACGTTTTGCATGGACAGTGTACTCACGTGACAGGGGACAGGCCTATCGCCGTTTTGTACGAATACACTGTCACATGACTAAGTACAACTCAGCCATGTGGGTTTCCTCACGATGTTTTCCCTCACCGTTAACAACCACGATAAATTAACCACACATATGTCTTTAGAAAAGACAAATTGGTGTAGGCCCGACCCAGGATTTGAACACTAGTCGTTTGCTCGATAGCCGAGTGTTCTACCCACTGGGCTATCACGGTTGCTTTGTTAGATACAGTATGTGTATTCCTTATTTGTCTAGGCTAACTACAGCTACACACTTTGTAGTCACTGCACATCTACATCATAACGTAAACCTAGCAAACAATATGTTCCATTGTTCAAATTACACGTGCTGAATCAAACAAGCTATTCTACATACACAAAGCTCATTACGAGATAGCAAATAACAGAGCGAGTTTCCATGGTAAATCACGAAATGCGGTACGGATTCGTAATAAAGTGGGCGCGAGACTCCTATTTATTGTTTAGCTAAATCTTGTCACGTGACTTTGTACACTCAACTTCATGTAGTTATGGGAGCTTTTGAATATACAGTCCTTTAGGTTAAACATTTTTTCGGCATGGATTTGTACAATAAAACGATTAGATATGCAAGCCTTCTAGTGCCGGCTTGAAGTTTCACTGCCCCTTCCTACCCACGACGCTGTCGTAAAAGGCGACTAAGGGTATAGGGCTTACTAAAGTGGATTTGAGCAATGTGGTTGGAGACCCATCACCAACGATACTTTATTTCTACCATCTTGTCCCCCATTAACTTACAAATGTAGTTGAGGAGTAAATGGCTCTGAAGCTCTGGCTACCCCTTTTAGGGTTTTATGGGCGTGAGTATATTTTATTATATTGTAAGTTTGTAAGGTACGGTATGTTATTCCTTATTCGTCTAGGCTAACTACAGCTACACATTTTGTAGTTACTGCACATCTACATCATAACGTACATACACAAAGCTCATTACAAGATAGCAAATAACAGAGCGAGTTTCCATGGTAAATCACGAAATGCGGTACAGATTCGTACTAAAGTGGGCGCGAGACTCCTGTTTATTGTTTAGCTAAATCTTGTCACGGGACTTTGTACACTCAACTTCATGTGATTGTGAGAGCTTTTGAACATAGTGCTTCAGGTTGTACATTTGTTAGGCAATACTGTGCTATTGTTGGATTTGTACAAATAAACTATTTTATTTGGGAGTAATTAGTTATACGATACGATAGATAGACGACGTGATAGTTCAATGGGTAGAACACCGGTTAACGTGTAAGCGACTAGTGTTCAAATCCCGGGTTGGACCTACACCAATATGTCTTTTCTAAATTCATATGTGTGGTTAATTTATCATGGTTGTTAACTGTGAGGGAAAACATCGTGAGGAAACCCACATGGCTGAGTTGTACTTATTCATGTGACAGTGTATTCGTACAAAACGGCGATAGGCCTGCCCCCTATCACGAGAGTACACTGTCTATGCAAAACGTGGGTACTCTGAACACCAGGTGACAAAGTCACGTGACGTTCAGAAGTATTAGTACCTCTGCCAACCCCTTCGGGGATATTCGGCGTGAACGTTTATGTTATGTTTATGTTATATTTATATACGAACCCTAAATTCGAAGACAAATTTTATGTTTTAAGTATTATTTTATTTTAATACAGGGAGTAACAAAAAACGAGTTCATTACGTGAAAACAAATAGCAATATAAATTACAACGCGACCAGTTTTGTTATTGCAGTCATTATTACAAATAGTCAGGCGCCATGTATGCTCCATTTATGTAAGATAGTTAAATGCTTGAGAGGTTTGCCGTGATCACACAAAATGGTGATTGATAGTTACTGCCTACCCCAATGATCTGAGTAAATATACTCACATACACTTGAATTAATGAAATCATGAATGAATTGAATGCTGTGTAGTGTCGGCTTAGAATAGTCGGCTTGAAAATATAGGATTGTTTACTGATTATTTTTCATATCTACATACATACATACATACATATACTCACGGCTATTAATCCATTGAAGGGGTAGCCAGAGCTAAGGAATTAGAAATTCCTCAGCCACTTTTGGAAGTTGCGTGGGGAAAAGATGGTGAAATAAAGGTTTTTGGTGATGGGTCTCCAACCGCATCGCCCAAAAATCCCTTAAAAGCCCCAATACCGTTAGTCGCCTTTTACGTACACCCATCGGAAGAAATAGGGTAGTGCTATTCTAAGCCGACACTACGCAGCATTTTTTATATCTATCTTTTTAAATTTGCCCTGAAATAATCCCCATCCTACTGTTAAAGTAATTCTTATTCGAACATACTATATTGGTCCAACTGTACCAGTACGAGTTATGATGATATTTGTATAAGTGCGTTTAAATCCAATTTACAGTTATGAATAGTAATAGGAGTATACCAGTTACAATATTAGCTATTGCTGTGTAGTGCCGCCTTAGAATAGCACTACCCCATTTCTTCCGGTGGGTGTACGTAAGAGGCGACTAACGGTATTGTGGCTTTTAATGGATTTTTGGGCGATGCGGTTGGAGACCCATCACCAACAACCTTTATTTCACCATCTTTTCCCCACGCAACTTTCCAAAAGCTACTGAGGAATTTTCAATTCCCTAGCTCTGGCTACCCCTTCAAGGGATCTACAGCCGTGAGTATATAATATTAGTAGAATATAAGTTGTACATTTTATATTTACAGCAATTTAGTACAAGACCAACACTTCATAGCTTTTGCTATTGAGACCCTCGGTCCGTAAGGCCCAGACACGCATCGTTTTTTAAAGAAATTTCGACGCGCGTGATTGAGAAATGCGGGGGTCCAAAGGCTGCGAATTCTTAGCCCAAAGAATTAGCTTAGCGATTCAAAGGGATAATGCAGACAGCCTTCTCGGAACCCTGCACCAGGTGGCAGCGATTTTGAAAGTATTTTTTACATAGTCTAGGTTAGGTATTTCGTATTTTTTTTCTTTTTCTGTTACTTGTATGTATTGTTAAAGGTGTGAATTTAATTGTTTATTGTTTAAATAAAAAATCAATTGTATATTTTATAGTAAAGAGAGTTAACATAAGAATTTCAAATGTAATGAAAGTATGTATCAAAAGATGTATAGAGGTAAGTAAAACTCGAATGGGTTGCCAAGATTCTACAAAAATCGGTAGTGCCTACCCCAATGAGTACTAATGGCGTGAGTATATGTATGTCTCTTTAGATCTGCTTATTTTTTACTTCCGTTTCCAAATTTTGACGTTTATTTCCGTCTTGCTGACAATGATAAATTAATTATCCACCATCCATCATTTTGTTAGTCCTGATTCCTTGGTCACCTATTATAACAGGGACGAGAAAACAAGCGAAAATTATGACTGATTGACTCAAGTGTAAAATTTATATATAGAACGAACATTATCTTCGTTTTGACAAATGTTTTAGATACAAATATATGTATAAATAAAAATACTCGCTTTTAAACAAACAACTCATTTAGGGTTGATATTTAGATTTGACTCAGATCGCTGTGTCAGTTCAATTGTGTCAAATCTATTTTTATAAGTCTTTGTTTTGTTGGCTATTTTTTGTGGAAACTTGTAGGTTGTATTTTCTTCTTTATATTTTTTTCCGTAAATGAAAATGCCAGCATCTAAGGTTCAAATGCTATTTATTTTACAATAAACTAAGCAACGAAGAACAGGCTGTTAAATGGTTGAGATTTTTTATGATTTGATAGTGATAAGTAATTGCTTATTAGTTGGTTAAATAACAAATAAAACCAATTTTACTGCGCTCGGCGCCAGCCGCAATAAAATAATTTCTAGCTACGAGCAACGAATCGTCTACGACACTTCATGGCAATTGCTACGGGGCGTAGACGATTACATTGCATCTCGTTTTTTTCAAGTTGTTTAAATGCAATTATGATGTATAATTTTAACTTTAATTTTATACATATAAAACACATTATATGCAACAAACACATCATCATAAATTATATACATGTGTTTATATACACACAAAAATATACCTTAAGAATAAAAAACTACTTTTTTACAACAATCATACAACCTACAACTGAAAGTCATAAACATTAAATTTCAAATGTTGTCGCGTCACAGAATTACAAAGAAAGACTTTACTAACCAGTTAAAGCAATGTAGGAAACATTAAAGTAATTGGAAAGAAGCATTGTTACTGTAACCGGTATTTATAGGTCTTTGTGGCTCGGAAATATTATTAGATTCGTTTAAAAAATGTATGCAAAAACAGGTCAAGCTGACTGGACTACGTTGTATAGAATATATTGTCACAGTATAGTCACTGGTGGTTTTGTATTAAAATTACCTTATTTAGAGAAAGGAGGGTATGTAGTGTCGGTTTAGAAAAGTACTAACACACTTCTAATAGCGGGTGTCGTATGAGGCAAGTTGGGATTTTCATGTAATTTTGAGAAATGTGGCTAGAAAAACATTTCGAATTATCCTTCATTTTACAAGTCCTCGGTCCAACACACTTCTTAAAGTACATACATACATACATATGCTCACGGCTATAAATCCCTAGAAGGGGTAGCCAGAGCTAAGGAATTGGAAATTCCTCAGCCACGTTTGGAAATTTCAGTGGGGAAAAGATGGTAAAATAAAGGTTTTCGGTGATGGGTCTCCAACCACATCGCCCAAAAATCCGTTAGTCGCCTCTTACGTACACCCACCGAAAGAAATGGGGTAGAGTTATTCTATTCCGACACTACACAGCAAAAGTATCTAAAAGTACAAGAAGTATTTCAAAATCTTCAACTTCGGTTACCCCTTTTTTGAGATTGGTAGAGAGTATTAATGTTAGAGGTAGAGTAGAGCCTCACATAAAGCGCTGCATGGGGTGAAACTCGGATTTAAGCCTATCTCAATGTGTCATTTTTAGAAGCAAACAAAAATTAACATTGTCACAATAACATAAAATGTATATGAACACATACATATACTCACGGCTATAATGCCCTAGAAGGGGTAGCCAGAGCCAAGGAATTATAAATTCCTCAGCCACTTTTGGAAGTTTAGTGGGGAACAGGCGGTAAAATAAAGATTTTTGGTGATGGGTCTCCAACCGCATCGCCCAAAAATCCAATAAAAAGTCCCAATACCCTTAGTCGCTTCTTACGACACCCGTGGGTAGAAAGGGGTAGCGACATTCTAAGCCGGCACTACACGGTTAACACATGACAGAGTTATACAAAGGCATGTGACAGTATGTAATAAGTTTCAGTTCCTATCACGTGAAAATACTATCCAAGCCAATCCAATCCACCCTGAAGTCATAGCTAAAAATTATGCGCATACGTTAGATATAAATGCATCAAACTGATATGCTCCTCCGTTTTTCGAAGGTGAAAAAGCAAAAAAAAACATTTATTTCACTTCTTTTACTGTACTACGGTGTGTACTAAGTATGCCATTTAACGATGGGTCAATGCAATCAATATCTATTTATAAAGTAATGCATCGTCACTAAAATCGATTGCATTAGATGCACTTGATGCATACAAATCGGATTAAGGAAGTACTTATGTTTAGCTAACCTAACTAGGGTAGATGAATGCTAAAAGCGATATTACATAAATTTAAGGTGTAATATGTAAAACTTAAAGTATGACTTAAGTTTCATTTTTATCTATATTCTAGTCCAAAAATATGTTAAATACACTGATAATTAATAGGTGTATTATATAAGCTATAGAATAAAGGTTAAATATCAAGGATATATTACTTACTTTTATGATGAAAAGGTATTGCTGTGTAGTGTCGGCTTAGAATAGCATCACCCCATTTCTTCCCGTGGGTGTACGTAATAGGCGACTAAGGATATTGGGGCTTTTAAGGGATTTTTGGGCGATGCGGTTGGAGGCCCATCACCAACAACATTTATTTTACCATCTTTTCCCCTCTCAACTTCCAAAAGTGGCTGAGGCATTTTCAATTTTTCAGCTCTGGCTACCCCTTTTTGGGATTTATAGCCGTGAGTTTAAGTATGTATGTATGTATTGAAACAAAGAGTTGGAACTGATAATTTGCTATAATATTTACACGCTGCAGCTGGCAAAACATGAAAAGTACTGAAATTTATAAGCAAGACCATTATTTACCGAACAATTCTTAACTATTTTGTTCTAAATTTCAATACATAAATATTGCTAGTATTTGAACTCGACCAGCATTATACATTGGTATATTTGTCAGTAACTAAAAATTATCTCTGAAACTGCTGGATCGATTTAATGCCGATTTCACGGGCAGATAGTTTATACAGTAAGGAGTATATTTATGTAGGTTTTGTTTCTATGAATTGAAATGCTCACAAAGTTGGGTAATATACTATCACTATTAAGGTTCTAGCCTCATACCAAAGCATTGTGATGCAGAGCTATCATCTCACATAACGCAATTAACATAAACATAAACGTTCACGCCGAATATCCCCGAAGGGGTTGGCAGAGGTACTAATACTTCTGAACATCACGTGACTTTGTCACCTGGTGTTCAGAGTACCCACGTTTTGCATGGACAGTGTACTCACGTGATAGGGGGCAGGCCTATCGCCGTTTTGTACGAATACACTGTGACATGACTAAGTACAACTCGGCCATGTGGGTTTCCTCACGATGTTTTCCCTCACCGTTAACAACCATGATAAATTAACCACACATATGTCTTTAGAAAAGACAAATTGGTGTAGACCCGACCCAGGATTTGAACACTAGTCGTTTGCACGATTACCGAGTGTTCTACCCACTGGGCTATCACGGTTGCATTTTAACATAACGCAATTTTAACCATTAAAAACAATTAAGAGTTCCCCATTTCTCTGGACCCAGGGGTGGCCGGGCATAAACGCGGATTATTTTGAGGGTAGTTGAAATAAATCTCCGGAAATAATGCTAATGTCCAGCGCTGAAACGCTTTGCCGCCTTTTTTATACACAAATTTATTCCACTTTCACTAACTAATTCGGGTTTACTGGACCGGTATTTCGGGAAACTTATTTCGGTGTTTTAAGTTTCGTTTTTGGCAGATGATTTCTGGAATAGGAAATTTAACTTACAGGAAACAAAACTGTTTGAAAGATCCGGAAACTATTGAAAACTTAATAAAAATTAAAACAATTTATTTCCTCCAAAGATTTGAATGGCTGCATTATTATCTAATAAACACAAATATTCTGAGTGAAAGCCCTCGTATATTTATTCAGTTTGAATTTCTATTTTATTATTATTTTTTAAAGCGTCCATCAATCACTGTTATCAATTTAAGTCTTAATCTTAAGTATTAATTTATTAGAATTTCTAAGTAATTGTTAGAACCTGTGTAGCGCCGGCTTAGAATAGCGCTACCCCATTTCTACCGGTGGGTATACGTAAGAAGCGACTAACGGTATTGGGGCTTTTAAGGGAACATTGGGCGATGCGGTTGGAGACCCATCACCAACAACCTTTATTATATCATCTTTTCCCCACTCAACTTTCCAAAAGTGGCTGAGGAATTTCTAATTCCTTAGCTCTGGCTACCCCTTCTAGGGAATTATAGCCGTGAGTATATGTATGTATGTATGTAATTTCTAAGTAATTGTTAGTATGGAGACACCAGAAATACATTATCTATAAAAAGTAAAATTGCAAAATTCTCACTATTGCGGTCATGAGATACAGCCTGATGACAGATGGCGAAGCTTGTTAATAGTGGGGTCCGTTTTACATTTTGGTACGGAACCCTAAAGCAAACAGTTTCTAAATGAAGATATTCCTGATTAATTTTACTCCAAAAACAAAGACTTCATTAACTAAAATACCAATGAAAACTTAGCATATGGCGTATCTTACTGAATTGGTGATGGAACTTTTTCTTGAAATAATTTTAATTGGCAATACAGATAAATAATATTATTAATAAAACGCATTTTAATTTCTGTTATATTTTTGAGAGTTTCAGAAGCTTCATTTGATTGGTAAACACAGACTTAAACTAATTTCCAGCAAAGGTGTAATCATGATGCTGTGTAGTGTCGGCTTAGAATAGCAATGTTTGTGTATGTGTAATCAATTTCATCCCTTTAGTAGATTTCTAATCCATTCCTTTTAATTTTAGTGGGGAAGTGATGGTAAAGTAAAGGTTGTTGGTGATGGGTCTCCAACCGCATCGCCCAAAAATCACTTAAAAAACCCCTTAGTCCCTCTTACGATCACCCATGAAATGGGGTAGTGCTAGATATCAACACTACACAGCATAACTATGTAACGAATCTTTTAGAAAAAGCTAAATTTCTCAAATTCCAACAAGTCTACAGTCTACGTTTCCCGTTCGTAAGCTCTCTCAGAGAAATATGCGCAAGTCTAAGATTCCTGCACGTCTCAAAGTACCGTGTATGCTGCACCAGAATTTGCCATGCATTTTAGATTTCTGATAATGCATGATCTTAAACAAATTAAAAACATTTAAAAAATCTTCTTTAAGAAACTCATGGAACTCCATGCGTAGATATAGTAATAGTAGTAGTTGCTGTGTTGTGTTGGCTTAGAATAGCACTACCCCATTTCTTCCGGTGGGTGTACGTAAGAGGCGACTAACGGTATTGGCCCTTTAAGGGATTTTTGGGCGATGCAGTTGGAGACCCATCACCAAAAACCTTTATTTTACCATCCTTACCCCTCTCAACCTTCCAAAAGTGGCTGAGGAATTTCAAATTCCTTAGCTCTTGCTACCCCTTCTAGGGATTTATGGCTGTGAGTATATGTATGTATGTATACAAAGCTAGAGAGGTTTTTCATGTTTGATAGTCTTTGCCTACCCCAATGGAAACTAAATGGCGTAAGTATATATATACACATTGTAAAGCGTACAAACTCTCTATTTATGAACAAAACACAACCACTTCATTACTATCGAGAACTCATTTAATCGATACTTTGTAATGTCGTAACGAGGAACTTATTTATAATTTAAAACAAAACCTGCTACTTATCAACAACGATTTAAATGCTACTATGATATGAAGCCTATATTTTTCTGTCCTTGGTTATTTTACGTAGATTTATTTTCTTTATCGATTTTTGATATAGATATAATAGATATTTGATCTACTTTATAAACAATTTCGAATCGAATCGAATTTGTACGATCCTTGCAAACTTCTCTATTTTCGTTTACAAACTATCTATTAATGTAGTCAAAATGCAATTGTCATCAACAGTTAAGGTTAAAACGAGTGGGAGGTTATTAAACAAACTATTTATACATATTTAACATAATTATTTAGCTGTTTAGTGTTGGCTTAGAATAGCACTACCCCATTTCTTCTGGTGGGTGTACGTAAAAAGGCGACTAACGCACTCGGGGCTTTTTAAGGGATTTTTGGGCGATACGGTTGGAGACCCATCACCAACAACCTTTATTCTACCATCTTTTCCCCACTCAACTTCCAAAAGTGGCTGAGGAATTTTCAATTTCTCAGCTCTGGCTACCCTTTTTATGGATTTATAGCCGTGAGTATATGTATGTATGTATGTATTAACATAATTAGCATTATGTTTCATTAGTTTCTGTTTTTTTATAAATTATACATTACTCATAAATAAAAGATGTTATTAAAGGAAAGAAAAATTTCGACACTGGCGGGGTTCGAACCCGCGACCTTCGGGTATACGCCCCCGTCGCTCTGCCAACTGAGCTACAGTGTCAGAGCACAGAACAGAAATTTTTCTTTCCTTTAATAACGGCAGCTTAGGTTATTGGGGCTTTTTATGGGCGATGCGGTAGGAGACCCATCACTAAAAACTTTTGTTTAGCAATCTTATCCCCTGATAACTTCCAAAAGTGGCTGAATATTTTTTTTTGCCGAAGCTCTGGTTACCCCTTCTAGGGATTTTTAGCCGTGAGCATATGATTGTAAAAACGTAAAAATGAATCATTAATTTAACAAAAAGCCAAAATGTCAAATGTCTGACTCACTCATGGGTCGGAATTTTCGTATATTTTAATCCATAACACAACTATGCAAATAAAAATAATTAAATACAATGCACTCTCTATGCGTACCATCCAGTTGTCAAAATTATCATATTCTATGAATAAAATGAATAAAATAAAAGTAAATATGATAACCAACAACCGAATCTTGACCCCACGAACCAATCAGTGACCCAGTTATCGTTTGGTATCCATATTTAAACAATCGAACACTTTAATGGTTTTGTTCCAAGTTCATAATTGGAAAACGATTGTTTTACTTAAACTTAACGTTCACACTGTTTATCTCTGAAGGGATTGCAGAAGTATTCAAACTTTTGAAAATTTCTGTATAGTGCCGGTTTAGAATATCACTACTCCTTTCTAAGCGTATGAGGCTTTTAAAGTGGTTTTTGGGCACTGTGGTTGGAGACCATCACCAACGATATTTTATTTCTACCATCTTGTCCTCAATCAACTTTTAAATGTGGCTGAGGAGTTTTTAGCTCTGAAGCTCTGCCTACCCCTTTCTGGGATTTATGGCCGTGAGTATATGTATGCATGTATGTAAATTAGGTCTCAATTTTGACATCTGAAGGAAGAAAGAAAGAAAAGAATAATAATTTACACAAATACCATATTGCTAAATTGGATCTGGCTCAGCATATTTGTGCCTCAGCCAGCTCGCAGAACATTTTGGCACGCTACTTTTAGCCAGCACCATTAAAAACTATTATAACTCTATGTAGCGTATATATTTATATAAAAAAAACTGGTGATCGGAGTACCTAAGAGTTGCTTGAATAATGATTTATGTGATAAAGAGCAAGCCTATTGATGCTTTGTAAGAATGCTCTGCCACATGCCAAAGTAAAATTAGGCCATTTAAGAGAAGGTAGTTTAATTTGGAGCGACACATAGCATCATACATTTTGGTGGTCTGGGTAATATTAAGCCATAATTTCACATTATAATATCACGCAAAAGCCGTAAGACCTCTAGTATGTTTTTTAAGCTCACTTTTCGACATTCCATTCGTTCATATACTCACGGCTATTAATCCCTAGAAGGGGCAGCCAGAGCCAGGGAATTAGAAATTCTTTAGCCACTTTTGGAAGTAACGTGAAAAAAGATGGTAAAATAAAGGTTGTTGGTGATGGGTCTCCAACCGTATCGCCCAAAAATCCCTTAAAAGCTCCAATACCGTTAGTCGTCTCTTACGTACACCCACTGAAAGAAATGGGGTAGTGACATTCTAAGCCATTCGAAATTCCTTAAGTTGGAAAATGAAGTCTCTAACTTTAACTTCTAGATCATTACCAAAAAACTTTAACATAAAATGCTGGTTTAAGTACAGTTGTTTGGAGACCGATTTGCTTAACTTAAAAGTTTTTGTATAAATTGACTTAATCAGCAGCGAAGAGCTTAAAACAAAAAATGTTCCAACATTCTTTGTCTGAAAGAAAAATTTAACTTTTTCACTTGACGAAAATAACTTAAACTACCTTTAAACGCCTCTAATAATGGCATATCTACAAGATCTTTAGACATTCACAGGCAAATTTTAGACAGGAGTGATTTGTATAGTCTCGGCTTATAACCCATTTTTTACGCGGATTATTTTCGAATAGAATTATAATACTCAACTCAACTAAACGTTCCTGCCGTAAATCCCCGAAGGGGTACTAATACTTCTGAACATCACGTGGCATTGCCACCTGTTCAGAGAACCTGCTGTTAAGTTACGTGTTTGTTTAATTTATCGATATGTATGTTGCTTTTATTTGTTGCTTAATTTCATCTATATATATTTTACATCCTAATAAATTTTAATTAATTTGCTGTGTAGTGTCAGCTTAGAATAGCACTACCCCAATTCTTCCGGCGGGTGTACGTAAGAGGCGACTAACGGTATTGGGGCTTTAAAGGGATTTTTGGGCGATGCAGTTGGAGACCCATCACCAACAACCTTTATTTTACCATCTTTTCCCCACTCAACTTTCCAAACGTGGCTAAGGAATTTCTAATTCCTTAGCTCGGGCTACCCCTTCTAGAGATTTATAGCCGTGAGTATATGTATGTATATGTATGTATGTAATATTGGCAACGATTACTTGGGATAAGCTGGGGCACTATAAAAGAACAAGATCTCTTAGCTTCTTTGAACTTTCATTCACACGTGGTTAAGGCCTCAGAAGTCATTCTAAGACGTAGAACGTACGACTCTAGAAACCGACCTGGGTAGGTCACTGACATAGAAGGCTAAACAAAATAGAGAAGAGAATAAGATTGTCAATATCCGTAAGTGGTTCAGTGTATTATATGAAAAATATGCAAAGTTAGTAATTATCCTCACAGCTCATATACGTCCCCACCAAGGGGCTCGAGCCTACCCTATATAGGGTGATTTGGCCTTAGTCCACCACGCTGCCCAATTGCGGGTTGGCAGACTAATGACTTCTACCGTGATAGTAGCCGGGACCGAAGGCTTAACGTGCCCTCACAAGTCACAGTCAAGTTAGTTATTTTAGTGGAATAGATTCTTAGCCTGACTAGAAGAGTAAAAATTTAAAAAATCCAGGTTTGTAATAAGTAAAACATACATACATACATATACTCACGCCATTAATTCCCATTGGGGTAGGCAGAGACTATCGATCGCCACTTCGTACGATCCTGACAAACCTCAAAAAGTAAAACATCAAACCAATAATCATGCACAAAAAGTTACAGTTCGGTTATAATTTCTCATTCTCATTATTGAAAAGAACCTTCCCCGAAAATAATGTTTTTTAAAAGTAATTGAGATACAAAAGTAAAAAAAATATTACAACAATTGCACGTTAACCGGAAAATACTGGTTGAAATATGCAACCCATTTTCTTTTAAAACATTTAAAATTTCAAACAAAACATTAAGCTTTTTCAACGTAAAATTTAATAAACAATTTACAAGAAACAATTTCATGGATTATCGCATCAATACAGTTTGTTCGGAGAATCAAAAAATCTGCCTTAATCGCCTTAATTCTACAAAACTGAGGCCGGTATTTACGAATCCAGGTGATTGGTATCGAGGCACGTACAATGGTCACCGGTACACCAAGTTCGTGCTCTTAGGGGCACAAGTCCTGGCATGTGTATTTTACTATTTACTCTTACAATACCTTTTACGTGATGATCATCTATTTGTCCGGGTTAATAAATTACTGTAGTGTAAATTTTGACACAGACTCGTGTTTGCATTTTGATGGAGCGTGAGGGATCCTTTTGTCGGCCGTGCATTATGCCGTAAGTTCATTGGGGTTGGCAGATACTATCGATAGCTTTGTATGATACTAGGAAAACTCTTTAGCTTCGTTTACATTCATAAAACTTTTCAAATTTGCCCCTTTATTGGCGCTGTACTGTTAAAGTTGCGTATTTCATTTTATACTATGCTGTCCGAAGTACGACGAATAAAAGAGATGTGTGAAAAGATTGATGGATGTGAATGAAGCTAGAGAGGTTTTCCAGGATCGTACAAAGTGGCAATCGATAGTCTCTGCCTACCCCAATGGGAACTAACGGCGTGAGAATATGTTTGTATGTATGTACCATGCTTTTATGATTGTTTGTGAATATTATACTATAGTGATTCACTCCGCCTTCATACGTGTAGTACTTGGACAGTAGGCTCGCGTGATCGAGGGCAGTCGTAATCTAAGTAAAATTCAGGCATGTTTGTGACATCTCTATGATTTACCTCACTTCCGTTAGCAACATTGAAAAATTAACCACACAGTTTAGGCTCAACATGGTCACAACAAGATTTACCGAAGTTTGTATTCAGCCGAATTTCGGTTAGATTTAACCAAAGTTCGGCCGAAAATCGGTAGATAATAAATATATAATAAAATGTACTGAAAAATAAATAAATAGCTGTGTGAGTCGAGTTTTGGTGTTTGTTTTAAATATAAAAGAAACGCATTAATAAAATATTCAAACATAAAGCAACTTAACATAATTGTTGTTATATAATATACAGTATAACCCGCTTAAGACGATTTCTCAGGGATCCCACCAAAAACGCTTCATAAGAGAAAATAAAACGAACGTACCACGAATTATTGTTCTTATTAATTTAAATTATGGACATTCAATACATTATTTAAAATAACCACTTATTTCGGTTTAACAGAAAGATTTTAATGCTTTAGCAATTAAAAGATTTTCAACATAATTCAAATTTTGCAGTTCGTCTTCACTTTCAGCAAAAGAAGTGACATAATGCCTTAAATCTAGCGGATAATGTCTAAAGCGCATATTAAGGCAGTCTCTGCCTACCCCAATGGGAATTAACGGCGTGAGTATATGTATGTATGTAAGGGGCAGTGGCCCCATAATATGGTCATAAGTGTATGGACAGTTTTAAAGCTCCTGTAGCTGCCCACCTCGTAATCTGTAGCATTCTTTAATTTCTGATCTATTCTTTAAAATGGTGCGTAACGTAAAAACCGGTAAATAAAGCTCAGCAGCTAACTGAGTTTTATTCGTCGTTTGTGAATATTTATCGAAAACTTTCAATATCTTTATTGGTTTTTTGAGTGACAATTGTTTAATTAAAGTCATATCGACAAGTCAAGAAATGACGATCGGGCAGGCGTATTAAACGGTATGACGTATCGTATTAAGCGTTAACAAATGTATGAAAATGTATAATAAGGGACTGACCTAAAGCGGCATCGTATTAAACGGGTTTTACTGTATATTAAACGTTTACAAATCAAATCGTTATCTTATACGTTGCCGTGTAGTGCCGGCTTAGAATGTTACTACCCCTTTCTACCCACGGGTGTCGTAAGAGGTGACTAAGGGCGTGGGGCTTTTTTAAAGTGGGTTTTGGGCGATGCGGTTGGAGACCCATTACCAAGGATAATTTATTTTTACCATCTTGTCCCCTATCGATTTCTAAATGTGAATGAAAGGTTTGCAGTTCTGAAGTTCTGGCTACCCCTTTTGAGATATATGACCGTGAGTATATGTATGTTTGTATTGGATGTACTTATCTCATATTTCTTTCTGACTTATTTTAAGTCTTTTTTTATGTAAAAAGCAACAACATACTGTCACATCAAGACGCACGACAGTGCGTCAAGCCAAGCCAAGGCGGCGAGCGCGCACCGTATGTGTATATTACACGAACCATTTGGAGCGACTTTTTACACCATCATAACTCAAAATCTAATCAACATTAACCAACCAAATTTGGCTCATTTGTTGATATCAAGGATACAAACTAGTAGCCCAATTTCCATAAATACATAACAAAGGGTTATTAAGATATAAAAGTCCAAAAATCGCGATTTTTTAGTGACTCACTGACATATAGATCAAAAAGCTAACCCACTTCCAGATATCCCAGGAAGTTGAAATTCGGCATCCAGGTCGGTGATCAAATATTAACAAAGGAAAAAATCTGAAAACGGAGAATTTTTAAGATTTTTCAATATTTCCCTCACAAGAACATTTTGTATAGAAATCATAATAAATCCCATGATGAAATGTTGTTGACGCTAATATAAAACTCCGTTCTGAATAGGTTTAGGTAGCATACTTACTTGATCATTCATTAAACTTCGACGCTAAAGTTATTTGCAATTACAAAACTCAAACTATGAGTATAGGTACTAACTGTACTAGCACAGCCCGGTTGGTTGCGAACAATAGCAATACATTTCTTCAATATATAAAAACTAAGATTCGATTCCTGTCGTACTAATTAATAGGTATCATAATACCTAGTACCTATCTCATGTCAGCAGAACGGCGACCACTGTATGAGTCATACAGTATGACACAACATCGGATAGCGTTTTCATAATACATAGATACCTACTAATCATTAAACCTACGGAAATTAAATAAAATGATTTGATTTTGTGTAATGTCAGCGCTCATAATCATATTTAATAACATAATACTATTTATGATTGTAATAATGATAATTACATACATGAAATAACATAAACTAACTTAAACTTAGTCGCTACCACGTCGCTACAAGCGTGGGGCCACAGGAGATCACAGGGCAAGACGCGCGGGGTGAGGGGCAGGGGCGGGGCATGACGGGATCTGCGAACGTACCAAAGCGAGCGCCAGCCGCGCTCATACGCGCGAGCGACCTCATGCTGTTCGGTTGTCTACCGAAATCCCGCCTATAAGGTTGAGTTTTATGCTTCGTCGTCGTATGAGTTACAGCTGGTAACGGTGTTGTAAATTCTGCTTTTTTTCTTGCTGATTGTTTTTAGATTATGTTGTTTGTAGGTTTGTTTCTTTTGCCAAATTCATTGATTTGTTTGATTAAAATAGTAGATAGATAGTAAGGTAGGTATAAAATCAAACGCAGAAAAAAAAATACCAACTTATTTCTTAACAAAAAGTAATGATATCCCACGAAAAACATTTTAAATGTAAAAAATGTTAGCCAAGCAAATACAATACAAAAATTTATAATATGTTAACTAAAAGACTTCGCAGACAAAAGGATTGATATCTGAATGGTTGCCAAGCACTGCAGATAATCCTGAAATACAAAGTAGATAACAAGTTAAATTAATGTTTTGATTTAACTTGGCTCGTTTCCACATACGAGTTATCATGATAATCAACTTATCTGCTAGGTACATTTTAATTTGATTTTGTGGTGAAAACTAGCCAAATTAAATCAAAACTTTAATTTAACTTGTTATCTACTTTGTATTTCAGGATTATCTGCAGTGCTTGGCAACCATTCAGATATCAATCCTTTTGTCTGCGAAGTCTTTTAGTTAACATATTATAAATTTTTGTATTGTATTTGCTTGGCTAACATTTTTTACATTTAAAATGTTTTTCGTGGGATATCATTACATTTACATTTAAAATGTTTTTGGTGGGATACTTATAATTCTTCATTGATCAAAAACGTGTGAAATTTAACCGAACTTTGGCCGAAGTTCAGCCGAAGTTCGGCTTCGGCATATATTCATACCGAACATTCGGCCGAATTCAACATTCGGCAGAACCAACATTCGGTGCAACACTAGTTGTTAATGTCCCAATAAAATAGGTTCTAACGGTTTAAGGATTAGTTATAACAAACCGACCAACAAACAAATATTGTTAAAAAAGGACATGTTGGAAAAAGATGAGAATAACTTATTTAAAACACAAAACTACAGAAAGTAATGTACGTGTTTTGTCTGTACAAATAATTCAAGTTACCGATAAGAACAAATATTGTCAGTTTTTCAAACACACAACTTTTTCAATAAATAAATTAAGAGAAAACGGCGTTCAAAGCAAAACTGTGCAGCATATTAATTTTCACAGACCAAGTTTGTTTCATGTTGTTTGTAAAGTTGTGTTTTAAAACCAATTTATCTGTTTTAAAACTGGATAAACCTTTATTTTGTATGTCTCTAGGGTACCACGGAGTTGTGTCTAACGATTTAATAATTAAGCTTTTTCGTAAAGTGGTTTTAATATTTTCAATTAAGTTAAATGTTTCAATATTTTATCTCATTTTGGTGAATATAATACATACATATATATTGTTAGCCGTGTAGTGTCGGCTTAGAATAACACTACCCCATTTCTACCCGTGGGTGATCGTAAGAGGCGACTAAGGGTATAGGGGCCTTTTAAGTGATTTTTGGGCGATGTGGTTGGAGACCCGTCACCAACAACCTTTACTTTACCATCCTTTCCCCACTCAATTTTCCAAATGTGGCTGAATGTGGCGGAATTTCTAATTCGTTAGCTCTGGCTACCCCTTCTAGGGATTTATAGCCGTGAGTGTAGGTATGTATGAATGTATGTATAATACATACATATATACTCACGGCCATAGATCCCAAAACGGGGTAGCTAGAGCTTCTAGAAACTCCTCAGCCACGTTTGGAAATAAAGTATCGTTGCTGATGGGTCTCCAACCGCATCACCCATAAAAAAAATTAAAAAAAACCCTTAGTTGCCTCCTACGACAACCGTGGGTAGAAAAGGGGTAGTGACATTCTAAGCCGGTACTACATTGCTAAATAAAATACTAATGCAAAATAGTAATTTTAAGAGTTCTGTTAGATATTAGAACATAATAACATAACATAAACATAACATAAACATAACATAAACGTTCACGCCGTTTATCCCCGCAGGGGTTGGCAGAGGTACCAATACTCCTAACTCACATGGCAAGCGCCATCTAGTTTCCAGAGAAGGTACCCACGTTTTGCATGGACAGTGTACTCACGTGATAGGGGGCAGGTCTATCGCCTATTATTAGAACATAATAAATACCACATATTTGAGACTAAAAAGTTGTTAAATATTCTTACTAACTAGAGTTTGGCTGGACAAAGGCTCCGAGGGACTTGGTCATCACACGGCAGCGATTATAAAGATATTTCTGAGATTTTATGATTTTATCAATTTTAGTTTTGTGTTAAATACTATATATTTGTAAAGTCATATAAGTAGTAAATTAGTCATGGTTGTAAACGGTGAGGGACAACATCGTGAGGAAAACCACATGGCTGGGCTGAACTTAGTATGACAGTGTATTCGTACACAACGGCGATAGGCCTGCCCCCTATCACGTGAGTACACTGTCTAAGCAAAACGTGAGTACTCTGAACACCAGGTGACAAATGTACCTCTGCCAACCCCTTCGGGGACATACGGCGTGATGTTTCAGTTTGGTTTAAGTCTCTTTATAATCTTTGTGTAAAATACTATTAATTCATGATCAAGTGAGTATAAAATGAATTATTCTAGTCTAAACCATTTATTTTAAATATTTATATTGATTATGATTGGTAAAGAAAAGACAAACATTTCAACAAGAAAGATGTACACATTGATTGTTAGATTTTTTTGTAAATCGATTTTAATGTGACACGGTCTTATTCCGCATTACAATTAATTTCTGATATAATAATCTATACAAGTTACAATACTCTTTATGACAAAGAAAGGTCTATTAGTCAAGAAACATACTTGAAATAACATAAAATAACATATACTCACGGCTATAAATCCCATGAAGGGGTAGCCAGAGCTAGGGAATTAAAAATTCCTCAGCCACTTTTGGAAGCTGAATGGGGAAAAGATAGAAGTGATGGGTCTCCAACCGCATCGCCCAAAAATCCAATAAAAAGCCCCAATACCCTTAGTCGCCTCTTACGATACCCGTGGATAGAAAGGGGTAGCGACATTCTAAGGGCCAGTTTTTTGATCCGGAGTTAAAAATATAACCATTTGTTACATTGACTATAGTTAAATGACTAACCAGTAGTTAAATCGTAAATCCATTTTGGTTCGATATTTGACCATTAGTTACTCTAACCACGGGTCAAAAAATGCATTTTGCTGATATCTAACTAATAGTTACGATAGTTAACAAATTGTTGAGTTAACCACGGATCAAAAAACTGGCCCTAAGTCGGCACTACACGGTACAGTAAAGAAATTAAAGTGACAAATATTATTTGGCATTCCGAGTAGAAGCTTGTTATGAACTAAATTTTGATAATCAAACTAATCCTTTAATCCAAAATACATTGCGATCAAATAGACCCACAATTTATATCTGTAATATGGTTCGGGTAACCGCCTGATCATTTATATGTAAATTGGTCCGTTAGTTTTACAATCGTCTAAATATAGGGAGAATAACATGATACATGTACAACACTTGAGCATTTGATTTAAAAACTTTCGCAAAGACAATTTAAATATTTAGGATTGATATTTATATATTTAGTATTAAGTAGTAAGTATAAGCTTAGCTGTAAGTCAAATACTAACAAATATAGTTGTAAGTTTTATTTGTTCCTCTTACTAACCCTATGGATGTTTTTATCTGAAAATAAACGATTTATTATTTATTATAAATGCTGTGTGCTTGCTGTGTAGTGTGGGCTTTGCTGTGAAGTATCGGATTAGAATAGCACTACCCCATATCGCACCATTGGTATCGGGGCTTATGAAGCGATGCGGTTGGAGACCCATCACCAAAAACATTTGAAAATCTTTTCTTTTTATTTCTTAAAGCGGCTGAAGAATTTTCCGATTCTGAAGCTCTGGCTACCCTTTTTAGGGATTTATAGCCGTGAGTATATGTATGTATGTGTAAGAAATTAATGCAGATTTATAAATGTTAATGAAGCGTGAAAGGGAGTGAAGATATATCCTCACTGCCTACTTCTTACATCAACTTATTGCTTCAGTTCAGTAATAGTACGTATTTACTGTTTAGGTCAGGCTTATAATTATTTCCTTCTTAATAAGCTTTCCGACTGAAATTTTAAAAGCTTTTTCTAAATATACTACTTTTAATGGCACGTACTAAAATGACGTTTGATATTTTTCAAAATGTTTGCCTCAGGCTCGGCCTAAATGAGCAAGTAATGAGCGGAATGCGACCAGCCTTAAATACAGACTTAAAAATGCGGACTAGTGAACCTTAAGTCGTGGCCGTACGGTTGAGTTTGCTTTAAATAGATATCGGATAAGTTTGTGAAGTTAATAGTAGAAATTGTCATTTAAAAGTGTTCTCGAGTTAAGTGGAGCGGCAATCTGTCGGTGCTTGATTTAGTTTTGAGTGCGGATGTCAGTTTGCGGACATTTCTTAAACACATTTCAGAGTAGAAGTTAATAAAAGTATCATGATTTTTTGAATGCTGTGTAGTGCCGGCTTAGAATAGCACTACCCCATTTCTTCCGGTGGGTGTACGTAAGAGGCGACTAACGGTATTGGGAGCTTTTAAGGGATTTTTGGGCGATGCGGTTGGAGACCCATCACCAACAAACTTTTCCCCACACAATTTTCCAAAAGTAGCTGAGAAATTTCTGATTCCTTAGCTCTGGCTACCCCTATGTATGTATGATTTTTTAAAAAGTTTTCGATAAGAAAATAATAATTTTATAATAGACTAGTGACTAGATTCGTGAACGAGTAGGTGTGAAAGATGACGTAGTATGCAAGATAGAAAAAGGAATGTTAAGGTGGTTCGGGCACATATAGAGGATGGATGATGAGGGTGAGGATGATGGATGAAAAGAAAGGAAGCAAGAGAGGTTTGTCAAGATCGAAGTGGCGATCGATAGTCTCTGCCTACCCAAATGGGAATAAAGCGTTGCAAGGATAGTGTTATACAATCACTGCTCTGTCCTACCATATATAGCTTTTATTTATTACATACATACTTACATATACTCACGGCTATGAATCGCTATAAGGGGTAGCCAGAGCTAAGGAATTAGAAATTTCTCAGCCACTTTTGGAAGTTAAGCGGGAAATGATGGTAGACTAAAGGTTGTTGGTGATGGATTTCCAACCGCATCACCCAAAAAAATTCAAAAGTTCCGATACCCTTAGTCTTCTCTTACGTACACCCACAGGAAGAAATAGTTCTATTCTAAGCAAAGCCGAAACTACACAGCAAACTTATATTTTTTCTGTAGGCTTTAGCTTTCCTTAGGTGAAAGACGTTCCAGTAAACGAAAACGAAAATCACACGAAAACATAATATTTATTTATATTTATGGTTATATTATTGAAGAAAGTAATTATTATTATTTAAGTAGAAAGTAATTTCTTAATAGATGACTTAAACACGTATATTAATAAGTATTCATAACTGAACTTTTGAAGACCAAATAATTTTCATTTTTAATTAAGAAATAAAATAGATTTATCTTATAAACACTTTCCTTATCTTATAAAAATCATTCCTTAGCCCTTAAAAAAACATGATTTTTTATTTGTCATTTTAACACTATTATCCGTAATTATATTGGGTGCAAATGAGTGAAATTATTTAAATTGATAGTGTTAAAAAAATTACGTCATTTCTAGTTAAAAAACTAAAACCAAAAACATTTGTACTTGATACTCGTATAAACTAATGCTTATAATAAACCACTTAACATTCCGTTCTAATTTGACAAACTGATATGAATTGCAGGCAAGGGAATTGTTCCCCAAATTTAGGGATCCTACATCTTATGACATATCGTATCAGATATTTGTTATAAATTAGAAGATAAACTAATATATATTTATCTCAAAATCTGTCAAAATAAAAAAAAATCAAGTAAAAATCTATTGTCTCATTGTTTGAATTTCTCAATCAAATATATGGTCGCAGGTATTAATGATCCTCAAAGGCTTCTCATATTTTAAATGATAAGGCTTAGAATAGCACTACCCTATTTCTTCCGGTGGGTGTACGTAAGAGGCGACTAACGGTATTGAGGCTTTTAAGGGATTTTTGAGCGATGCGGTTGGAGAACCATCACCAACTACCTTTATTTTACCATCTTTTCCCCACTCAACTTCCAAAAATGGTTGAGGAATTTATAATTCCTTAGCTCTGGTTACCCTTCAAGGGAAATATAGCCGTGAGTATATGTATGTATGTATGTATTATAAGAAATATATGGGACACCTAGTTTGGGGCTAACTTGATCTGTGTATACTTTTTCCATTTATAAATTTTTCTCTTATTTTTTTTTTCATATATTTTAAACTTGTTTATTGTTGTTGAGGCTGTTCTACGTTTTCTTTATTTTTCGATTTAACTTGTTGTGTATATTATGATTAAGCAAACTTTGAAAGTTTAAAATTAAGCCGGCACTTCATTATATGTAAATATTATATAATACACATATAAATAACATCCAAGACTAAGAAACAATCATTTACGCCCATTAGATAAATGTTGCTCTCAGCGGGGATCGAACCCGCAACCTCCGGAACGAGAAGCTAATCACCTATCACTCGGCCGCGGACGTCTTCATCATCATCATCCTCAATTATTTATATGAGTATATTCTATTACTATTGAAGTTTTAGCCGATTGGAACTTTTTTATGTAGATATTATGGGTACGAATAAATATTTCTTTACCACCAATTCCAATTGACTGACCAATTCGCTGTTCGGGTGGCACGGGAAGTGCATCACAAATTTTTGTATGTTTTTTATTGATTATCTTTTTTTTTATTATTATTTTTTATTTTATAACTAATTTATTTTAAATGTTGTTAAAATTAAAATACATACATACATACACTCACGGCTACTTTTGGAAGTTGAGTGGGGAAAGGATGGTAAAAATAAAGGTTTTTGGAGATGGGTCTCCAAAGCGACATGATAGTCCAGTGGATAGAACACCCGCCCGGAAAACAGAAGGGATTGAGTTCCAATCCTGGGACGGGCCTACACCAATTTGTCTTTTCTAAAGTCATATGTGTGGTTAATTTATCATGGTTGCTAACGGTGAGGGAAAACATCGTGAGGAAACCCACATGGCTGAGTTGTACTTAGTCATGTGACAGTGTATTCGTACAAAACGGCGATAGGCCTGCCCCCTATCACGTGAGTACACTGTCTTAGCAAAACGTGGGTACCTTCTCTGGAAACTAGATGGCGCTTGCCATGTGAGTTCAGGAGTATTGGTACCTCTGCCAACCCCTTCGGGGATAAACGGCGTGAACGTTTATGTTATGTTTATGTTTATGTCTCCAACCGTTACGACACGTGGGTAGAAAGGGGTAGCGACATTCTAAGCCGGCACTACACGGCAAAATTAAGTTAAAAGTTAAAAAATTAAGTTAATATTAAGATGTAAAAATTTATGTTACTTGTTCTTCTTGTGCCTACAAATGGCGAATAAACGTTTTTCTTTCTTTCTTATTTTTTTTGCTGTAGTAACACAAACTAAGCCACCCGACATTTAATTAATACTGTACAGCAAAACGGTAACAGTTAGCTACGGCATGTATTTGAAAGCTCAAGACATTATCGACGAACAAAGTGCTAATAAATGTTTCACAGAAAATAACGTGAGTTTTTAGAAAATATAATTTCCGGCTGCCGCCATTCACAATGAGAGGAAATATTTTCGAATCACATCAACTGTGAAGGGAAAGATATGACTTGGATGACTTTTCTACTTTATACAGTTTTGAGTCATAGTCTCTCCTTTTTTAAACAAGCCTGTCAAACATACATTTATGCATATACTCACGGCTATAAATCACTTTACGGGGTAGTAACTTGGAAGTTGATTGGGGAAAATATGATAATAATAAACGTTTTTGGTGATGGGACTGATGGGTCTCCAACCAAATCACCCAAAAATCACTTAAAAATCCCCTATACCTTTAGTCGCCTCTTACGATCACCCACGGGTAGAAATGGGGTAGTGTTATTCTTAGCCGACACTACACGGCAAAATTTACTGTATATGATCGGTAGGTATCAACATTGGAAATTAATGGCGGGCTTTTATTTTGTCCGGTATTTAAATATGTATATACATACTTATACTCACGGCTATAAATCCCTAGAAGGTGTAGCAAGAGTTCAGGAATTATTAATTCCTCAGCTACTTTACAGGAAGTTAAGAGGAGAAAATATGTTAAAATAAAGGTTGTTGGTGATGGGTCTCCAACCGCATTAAATAAATACCATTGAAAAGTCCCAATACCCTTAGTACGTACACCGACGGTTAGAAACGGGGTAGTGCTATCCTAAGCCGTTTGTAATGTTAATGATTACAAAACTGCCTACGAATTCCTATATATTACATGCACTATTTTCTTCTCATTTATTATGTAAAAACTTTTAAATTTAAGTCACTAAGGTTTTTACGGTAAGACTCATCGTTAAAAATATCTAAGTTTCATTTAATTTCGGAAAGTTTCAAAAGTATAAAGTAGTTATAAATGTTAACCGACATGATAGTCCAGTGGGTAGAACACCCGCCCGAAAAACAGAAGGGCGTGAGTTCCAATCCTGGGACGGGCCTACACCAATTTGTCTTTTCTAAAGTCATATGTGTGGTTAATTTATCATGGTTGCTAACGGTGAGGGAAAACATCGTGAGGAAACCCACATGGCTGAGTTGTACTTAGTCATGTGACAGTGTATTCGTACAAAACGGCGATAGGCCTGCCCCCTATCACGTGAGTACACTGTCTAAGCAAAACGTGGGTACCTTCTCTGGAAACTAGATGGCGCTTGCCATGTGAGTTCAGGAGTATTGGTACCTCTGCCAACACCTTCGGGGATAAACGGCGTGAACGTTTATGTTAACGTTTATGTTATATGTTCCAAAAGTTTGAAAAAATATCTAAGCTTAAAAAGTTTCATAACTGTTGCGTTTGCAACATTGAATATAAGATATACGTAACATCATAGATTTACTAAAAAACATTAGATATGTTATTTACGAGGAAATCGGCTCTTACAAGTGGCACCGATTGCGGCAGATGTACGCACGCAACTAGAAATATATCCAAACAACACACCAAGAAATTCATTTGAAATGTAGGCGAGATAGCACATCTCTCCTATCTCTATCCTATCTCATCATCACTTATAAGAGATAAACATATTTTCTCTGTACCGACGTGAAATATGACACTAAGACGACTGTTTGACAAAGAATAATTTAAATCTGCACACACGATATACCTAATTTATCATCAATTATAATTCAAACATTGTAAATTTATAATACTTACGAATGATAAGTAATCCCATCATTTTAGTATTTTTTCTACTATAGTTTGAGCAAAATCTCATCTCACACGACGGCATTCTCGATTATTTTGATAAACAAACACGCCAAAACAGGTGAACGATTGCGACGGCAGCTAGTGTCCGACTAAAGTCAGATGAGCCATTTAGCCTGTTTTTTAAGTGCCACTTATTAGCGCGCATAACTTATCTACGGTTATTTATTAGTACATCTATGACGTAACATTGAGTCATATCTTAATCTAATAACGTAAGTTACATACACTTCTAGTCATTCATTGTCGGAAAAACTAATACTTCTGATTCATTGTGATTCATTGAATTATTATATCAGTAAATCCCTTTCAATAGTCATTTCTTTGTCCAGTATTGATTTTTCTTTGTGAAAAAAATAATGTACATCCCACATCTTTATCTATGAATTATATGATGTTTATGTAATTATATGCGTATATTGCTAGAATATAGAGCCGGCTTAGAATGTCGCTACCCCTTTCTACCCACGGGTGTCGTAAGAGGCGACTAAGGGTATTGGGGCTTTTTATTGGATTTTTGGGCGATGCGGTTGGAGACCCATCACCATCGATTCTTTATTTTTACAATCTTCTCCCTATAAACTTCCAAATGTGGCTCTGGGAGTATTATGTATGAATGTATCTGGTAATTCCGTTATGGCGCTCAAATCCGTAAGTATATTATGTTCTTATTTATACTTTTAGCGACATGATAGTCCAGTGGGTAAGAACACCTGCCCGAAAAACAGAAGGGCGTGAGTTCCAATCCTGGGACGGGCCTACACCAATTTGTCTTTTCTAAAGTCATATGTGTGGTTAATTTATCATGGTTGCTAACGGTGAGGGAAAACATCGTGAGGAAACCCACATGGCTGAGTTGTACTTAGTCATGTGACAGTGTATTCGTACAAAACGGCGATAGGCCTGCCCCCTATCACGTGAGTACACTGTCTAAGCAAAACGTGGGTACCTTCTCTGGAAACTAGATGGCGCTTGCCATGTGAGTTCAGGAGTATTGGTACCTCTGCCAACCCCTTCGGGGATAAAACGGCGTGAACGTTTATGTTTACGTTTATGTTTATTTATGTGTTTATGAACAAGCAGGATAATAATTTAAGCGTTTTAATCATTTCATGATAACATAACATTTTTAGGCAACAGAAAGTTTAAAGATTCCTTAAATTATTTTTTAAGATAAAAATGTTAGAGATGTTTTTTTGATGGTGAGATGGTGCCGCGTAAAGTTGTCCGTATACTTACAAAAAACTACACACCCGCTAAAAAATATATTGGTGGCTTTGCTAAATTATTATACATATTTTATATTGCTGTGTAGTGTCAGCTTTGCTGTGTTGTGTCGGCTTAGAATAGCACTACCCCTTTTCTTCCGGTGGGTGTACGTAAGAGGGACTAACGGTATTGGGGTTTTTTTAGGGATTTTTGGGCGATGCGGTTGGAGACCCATCACCAACAACCTTTATTTGACCATCTTTTCCCCACGCAACTTCCAAAAGTAGCTGAGGAATTTCTAATTCGTTGGCTCTGGCTACCCCTTCTAGGGATTTGAGTGAGTATATGTATGTATATATGTATTTTATTAGGCATAATTATCTTTTTATATTTTTCGACTAAATAACTCTGTTCTCAGAGGTGGTAGCTGGTTTAAATAAGCTACTCACATTCTGGACGGGATCAGACTAATATATTTAGATGACCACTAGGACCTGGCATGGCAGGCCACGTACAATGGCCTGCCATGCCAGGCTCAGTGCGGAAACCCGTGGCGATTACATATGAGGGTGCAATAATTATATACGATTGGAATAGAATTCATAACTTTTGGAATAAAAAACTCTCAAACTTGCCATAGCCTTCCTTAAATTGTGATTACCTCTATAGACATTTTAGGGACCAACTACTTGCATAATATCCATATTGCTTGATGTCACAATCTGATCAGCATAAGATAAGCATATACTCACGGCCATAATTAAAGCTAGAAACTCCTTAACCACATTAGGAAGTTGATATGAGAGGAGATTATAGAAATAAAGAATCGCCCAAAAACCACTTTAAAAGACCCCTACTATTAGTCGCCTCTTACGACATCCGTGTGTAGAAATGGGTAGTGATATTCTAATCCGACTCTACACGGCACTAAAGCAAAAACTGAGCCTATGTTTTTCACCTCATAAGTTTTCGTAATGGCAGGTTTTTATATATTTTATTTGTCATTTTAAAGACAGCATACATATAACTTTTGGATTCGCAAAAATCCAATTTTCTCTCACTATCATAATTGTTTTAACCGAGGTCCGCTGTGCGTGTCACATGTAAATGAATACTGACGTTCGCAAATTGGTTCACAGTCTTGTTCCGACGCATGTTAGGCCTTGAATTAAAATAATATTTTATGATACATACAAAACTTGTCTTTGACGACGATGACGTGATAGCTCAATGGGTAGAACACCGGTTAACGTGCAAGCGACTAGTGTTCAAATCCCGGGTCGGGCCTACACCAATTTGTCTTTTCTAAAGACATATGTGTGGTTAATTTATCATGGTTGTAAACGGTGAGGGAAAACATCGTGAGGAAACCCACATGGCTGAGTTGTACTTAGTCATGTGACAGTGTATTCGTACAAAACGGCGATAGGCCTGCCCCCTATCACGTGAGTACACTGTCCATGCAAAACGTGGGTACTCTGAACACCAGGTGACAAAGTCACGTGATGTTCAGAAGTATTAGTACCTCTACCAACCTTTGGGGATATTCGAAGTGAACGTTTATGTAATATGTTATGTTATGTTTGTCTTTTTTGTTTTTTTATACGTAACTAAGGCAGTCCTTGATTTAATTGATTCTCTTCGTTTTTACATACGTAAATATACTCACGGCCATAAATACCAAAAAGACTTCAAAGCTATTTTTTTCTACTATTTAAACACATAATTTATCTTTAACAAAAACTTGCAAAGTTATTTTTACAATTTTTTTCACCCACCTTTTTACTATCATATAATATTTCTTTAGTTAAAAGTCTATCTCAAAACTATAAGATGACTTACATAAAATACATTATTCAAAACTAAATCTTACTTAAAGCAAATTAACGGTCACGATAAGCGTATAGAGCTTGAAATTTTCTTGGAGTAACACGGATAACGAATATAATTCGGATAACGATAACGAATTCGTAGCATTCCGCTCGTAGCATCAGCTACGGCGAAAATATTTGCGTAGTCGTTTGGTTTAACTTTGACTAGGAAATTGCAAGAGGTAAAGTTTTTCCGGAATCTGAGTTCACTAATAAGCCCATGCTCGGTAAGTTTTGAGATGTTTTTTTAAAATGAAAAACGTCGGTGTTATTTATTTATAAGAAGTAAATTTATTTAAAACTAGTGGACCCGCTTAACTTTGGCTGTGTGAGACAAGACAAATCATCATCAGAACCTGTTCTGTATTTCAGACGTGATTGAGTACCGAACATTCAATATAATTCAAAAATTAAACCCCCTTTCTTTGCTCTCTTCGGAAGAGTTTTGTTCCTCTAATCTACATAGTTTAAACAAATCAATTTTTATACGACTATTCCCGCCTGTGTCGAAATTTTTCTTTCCTTTATTTATTCTTTATTTATTAGTAATAATCCCCACATGAGGTTTTCATGAACAAAAAGATTTAAATTATATTATGTCCAGAGTTGAGAAATAGCCACTAATACTTATAGGCACGCTGCCACATTAAACATATACAAATAACACCCAAGACTAAGGAACAATCATCACATAAATATTGCTCTTAGCATGAGCTGTGGCATAGCCTTTCAAACTGATTTTTAGTCAGAACCGTTGTATCACGCCACGGAACTTTGCAGAAAGTATATCTATAAATCATATTAGTATTATAACAATAATAATTTCGTTTTATTCAACAGCCATGAAGAGAAATAACACTTTAGAAAATGAAATTTTTTAAAAAAATATTTACTCTCTGGAGTTTAAAATTTTCTAAAGTAAATTGTTTACAACTTTGATTTAAGCATCCTAGTGTGAACATACTTCCCAGATATACAAACTCATTCACTTGTTCCACTCTCTTACCATTAATCTCAATCACGCTGTAGCGACGCACTGTCAGTACACAATGACGCGCACTACATAGAAACGCTGACAGTGCAAGAAGAATCACATTCCACAGCAACACGTAACGAAGAAATATACGTCACACTCGTCATCAAGACTCGCCATACAAATCGTACATCGCGCAATCGAAGTTTCTAAAAACATTTACTATATATACAAGTTCCAACTTAATACAGTTGGACCGCGGTCCCCAGGCATACCACCGCCTGGCGGAAGATCTTCCCTTTTCCTCCACAACGCATTCGGCCATATTCCCCTTCTTTCTAAAACCATGGTTTTGGTTTTATCCACATTCACTCTCATTCCCTTTCTTTTAATTTTTTTTAATTTTATGAATTAGTAATATTAAGTATACATACATATACTCATGGCCATAATCCCAAAAAGGGTAGCCAGAGCTTCAAAAAAGAGAGAGAAACTCCTTAGCCACATTTGGAAGTTGATAGTGGATAAGATAGTAGAAATAAAGTATCGTTACGATGGGTCTCCAACCACATCACCCAAAAATCACTTTAAAAGCCCCATACCCTTAGTAACCTCCTACGACCCCCGTGGGTAGAAATGGGTAGTGGCATAAGCCGGCACTACTCGGCAATTATAAATATGACGTATTTTATAAAATACATCAGATACTAGTTTCGGCTAGCAGATTGAAAACGGTCGACCTGTCAAGCCTCAAATATCTCATTACCTACCTTAATTACCTCAACAAAATTTCGTGAAAATTAGATTACGGAGGTACACTGTAATCAAGTATCCATTATATCTGGTAATTTTTAGTAGACTAATTAAGATCACGGGAGAATCGTGCCGGTGACATTTTGGAGGAGGAGATCTTTTGATATTTTAAATATGATATCTAGTCGCGTAGTGTCGGCTTAGAATAGCACCACGCCATTTCTTCCAGTGGGTGTACGAAAGAGGCAACTAACGGTATTGGGGCTATTAAAGGATTTTTGGGCGATGCAGTGTGAGACCCATCACCAACAACCTTTATTTCACCATCTGTTCCCCACGCAATTTCCAAAAGTGGCTGACTAATTTCTAATTCCCTAGCTCTGGCTACCCCTTCAAGGGATTCATAGCCGTAAGTATATGTATGTATGTAAGGTATCTAAATATGATCGTTATAGATATGACGTTTAACATAATTTACCTAACGTATTTTTGTGAAATTGAAATCAAGTTTATAAAGACGTGTGCTTTATACGTGTGATTAGGTATAACGTGATTTGATTTTTCTGTGGTTTAGATATGTGGTGAAGATTTAGACACATACATACTCGTTCATACATATACTCACGGGCATACATCCCAAAAAAGCCCTTTTTTGCCAGAGCTTCTGAGCTAGAAACTCCTCAACCACCTTTGGAAGTTGATAGGGGAAAAGATGGTTAAAATAAAGTATCGTTGGTGATGTGTCTCCAACTGCATCGCCCAAAAACCACTTAAATAGCCGCATACCCAATCGCCTCTTACGATAACCGTGGGTAGAAAGACGTAGTGACATTCTAAGCCAGAAGGTACAACTCGGCACTATACGTAAATTTATCATGTGATTACAGAAAAAAAAAAGACATGGCTTTTCTTGTTGCGTGGTTTAAGGTTTTAAGATTTAGAATATCGTATAACACTTTTTTAATCCCATTTTCTTGCGTCGGATGGCGTAGAAGACGGTTTAGGGGCGGAGGTATTTTAACTAGTTTTTGGGCGGTATGGGCAAAGACCCTTCACGAATGATACGATTAGTTTAATTTTATTATCTTTTCCCCAAGTAACTTCTTAACGTGGCTGAGGGATTTTCAATTCTGAAACTATGGCTTTCCTATTTTGGAATTAATAGCCGTGAGTATATATATATATATATATATATATTAGTGTGTATGTACTTGTGCAAACTAAATACGAACTCAACGGAGTATGTAGAAGGTTCAGAAAAGGAAGATATAATTTATTCTGCCGGTTGTATTGAGCCAGAAAAAAAATATATAATGTACCAGATTCGTCGAAAGTCTGATGCTTAAAGACGTTTTATTTATTTAAAAATTTATAATTTTAACAGTGATTTATTTTACTTCATTAGAATAAGCTGTGTAGTAGGCTTAGAATAGCACTACCCTATCTCTTCCGGTGGGTTTAACTAAGAGGCGACTAAAGATAATGGGGCTTTAAATGGATTTTGGGCGATGCGGTTGAAGACTTATATCACCACCAACCTTTATTTCACCATCTTTTTCCCACGCAACTTCCAAAAGTGGCTGCGTAATTTATAATTCTGTAGCTCTGGCTACGCCTTCAAGGGATTTGTGGCCATGAGTATATATGTATGTATTTGATTAAGCTCGTTATATTCTCAAAATTATTTTAAAAGTGATATCATTCCATTGTTCACTATAAAAATGTAATAGATACCTATGTAAAATGTAATAGTGATGACCATGATCAAGTGCAATACGAGTATGAGAGTATGTATAATTTTAACAGTAATTTTTTGATTATATTGTTTTAAGTACCTATTTTAGAAAAAATCGATAAACTAATAATGTACATCCTGCATCCATCTGGGTTTGGTTCTATGTATAGCACAGTCTGTATAATAATTTACTTATATTTCCTTTTGCAAACTTTAAATAAATGGGAAATGATTTTTGGTACATCAATGCATTTGAATAGATGAACCCCCACTGAAGTATACGCGTTGTGGTAAAATATTGACATTTGTACGACGCGAAACTGAATAGTAAACCTTTTTTAAAGCATTTTGATTTACAGGTTTATTACATTTGATGACCTCAAAATATGTGTGATAAAAGCTTTTGAATGTCATCTTTGTAAATTAAATATTATTATGATTATGCATACATACATACATATACTCACGGCTATAAATCCCTTGAAGGGGTTACCAGGGCTAGGGAATAAGAAATTCCTCAGCCACTTTTGGAAGTTGCGTGGGGAAAATATGGTGAAATAAAGGTTGTTGGTGATGGTTCTCCAACCGCATCGCCCAAAAATCCCCTAAAAGCCCCAATACCGTTAGTCGCCTCTTACGTACACCCACCGGAAGATATGGGGTGGTGCTATTCTAAGCCGACACAAAACAGCACTATTATTACTATTATTTTCATTACATATCAAATATTATAGCATATGTTTTTGTGGTATTTTGTGACGTTTGCAATTCATACATTTATTAATTAATTACAAGTCGTTAAATATTGGCCATGAATATTGCTTATAATTAAATTAATATATTATTACGCTTGTTTTTTGTAATTATTTCGATAGAATATTAGTTTTCCAACTATAAAATTACCAAAATACAAGTTTTAACAATTTTCACATATAAATAGACCGCAAATTAGTACATAAACCTGAAATAAGTGAATTTAACAGTAAAACTTACCACGAAAACACTCGACGCAAACTTTTTGAGAACTTTCAGTAAGCTCTACGGGATAGCTTACTACGGTTACTGAAAGAAAAGCCTCTGTTCAGGCTTTTATATAGTTAGCGGGGTGCGGGGGCGAGTGGGCGGAGTTTTCAGGCTCATGCGCGTTAAGCTCCGCCCATTTTCATCCAAATGTCATGACATGAATGACGTCAATTTGGCATATGTTTTTTAAATACCTATACATAAACCTTTTAGCGTTATTATAAGACAAAGAATTGCCATGTAGTGCCGGCTTAGAATGTCGCTACCCCTTTCTACCCACGGGTGTTGTAAGAGGTGACTAAGGGTATTGGGGCTTTCAATTGGATTTTTGGGCGATGCGGTTGGAGACCCATCACCAAAAACCTTTATTTTTACCATCTTTTCCCCACTCAACTTCCAAAAGTGGCTGAGGAATTTATAATTATCCCTTCAAGGGAAATATAGCCGTGATTATATGTATGTATGTATGTAAATAGCCTCTCTTAAGCTGTATACTCTATTAGGCGTGGCGGAATTACCATATCATGTGAACTTTACCAGCTCCCATTTATGTCTTCTCCGAGAGGCACGGGCTGAACAGGATGTCTTGACCATGGACCACCACGCTGTCTTAGTGGGGGTTGGCAGATTTCTACAATTACTATATGGAATCCGGAACCAATCTATATGCCTTGTGAAGCACGGAATATCATACACATACATACATATACTCACGGCTTTAATTCCCTAAAAGGGGTAGCCAGAGCTAAGGAATTATAAATTCCTCAGCCACCTTTGGAAGTTGAGTGGGGAAAAGATGGTAAAATAAAGGTTTTTGGTGATGGGTCTCCAACCGCATCGCCCAAAAATCCAATAAAAAGCCCCAATACCCTTAGTCGCCTCTTACGACACCCGTGGGTAGAAAGGGGTAGCGACATTCTAAGCCGGCACTACACAGAAGCAGAATCATCTTAATTTTCTGATAGCCAGGTGATTTACAGCACCAGCCTACAATACTTTCCAAACTTACATATAGGTACAACAAATAGGGCAACGGTGATAGCCCAGTGGGTAGAACACTCGGTTATCGTGCAAACGACTAGTGTTCAAATCCTGGGTCGGGCCTTTGTCTTTTCTAAAGACGTATGTGTGGTGAATTTATCATGGTTGTTAACGATGAGGGAAAACATCGTGAGGAAACCCACATGGCTGAGTTGTACTTAGTCATGTGACAGTGTATTCGTACAAAACGGCGATAGGCCTGCCCCCTATCACGTGAGTACACTGTCCATGCAAAACGTGGGTACTCTGAACACCAGGTGACAAAGTCACGTGATGTTCAGAAGTATTAGTACCTCTGCCAACCCCTTCGGGGATAGTCGGCGTGAACGTTTATGTTATGTTTATGTTTATATAAATTGAGAACATGTTTTTAACACATTGAGAAACAGTGAACATCCAGAAATCGAACCCGAGACTGCCGGGTTGTAAGCTAAATACTGAAACTGTTTAACCATGGAGGCTGTTATCATGGAAGCTAGCATTCATCACAAGATTTTAAATATCATGAAATACTTATTACTTTTAGGCGATGCAGTTAGAGACTGTTTGCAAATGGCTTAGAAATTTCTTATTAGTCTAAGGTAATTTTATAAGGGAACTAATTTTTTGAGCTGTTATTTAAAGATTCGAGATGTTATTATGATTAGTTGAAAAACATATTGAGCAGTTATTTAATTTAATGGCGGTTGAATAATTATTGTGACAGTAAAACATAGACAGTAATAAAAAATATATTAGTCGGTTATTTTCTCATACAATGTCAATTCTAAAAATAATTGAGTAGTCCAATACTTAAATGGGCGGTCAAAATAATGGAATGGGCAGTTCGATAAATAGTTTGGCAGATAGTAACGATGCAAGCCCGTTTGTATGTATACTTGCTCGCTTGTTTGCATGTCGGGGGGTGGGTCGGGGAACGAAAGCCCCCTGCAGACAAAGAAAAGTTAGGTGGTCACATTTAATTAGGTTAGGTTAGGTTAGATTATGTATAAAACGAGCGAGCGTAGCGCAGCGGAGCGAGCCCTAAATGCCTGATGCATGCCTATATGCATGCCTACATGCTTACTTACTTTATAGAATTGCTTAGAATGAGATTTCTTACCGACAAATTCCGATTTATTACTGCCCACGCGTAACCGCCCATTCAATATTTTTAACAGCCCATTTAATTATTTTCCTACTCAATTATATATTCACTGATCCATTTCATTATTTTTTATTACTCATTTTTGTTTACTTTACTGCTTACTTTTAACTGCTGATCTAGTTATTAAACGTGCCATTTATAATTTCTAACTTACAAAAACCGCTATATACAACTGCCTCTTTAAATCAGTGCCATTTTATAATTTTAATATACTTTTCTAAACTTACAAATATAAACTGAGTATATTAACAGCAATAACAAAGTATATACATACTTATACTCACAGTTATAAATCCAACCATTAATAATAAAAAAACATAACATAACATAACATAAACGTTCACGCCGAATATCCCCGAAGGGGTTGGCAGAGGTACTAATCCTTCTGAACATCACGTGACTTTGTCATCTGGTGTTCAGAGTACCCACGTTTTGCATGGACAGTGTACTCACGTGATAGGGGGCAGGCCTATCGCCGTTTTGTACGAATACACTGTCGCATGACTAAGTACAACTCAGCCATGTGGGTTTCCTCACGATGTTTTCCCTCACCGTTAACAACCATGATAAATTAACCACACATATGTCTTTAGAAAAGACAAATTGGTGTAGGCCCGACCCAGGATTCGAACACTAGTCGCTTGCACGATAACCAAGTGTTCTACCCACTGGGCTATCACGGTTGTGATAATTTTTTGAGCTGTTATTTAAAGATTCGAGATGTTATTATGATTAGTTGAAAAACATATTGAGCAGTTATTTAATTTAATGGCGGTTGAATAATTATTGTGACAGTAAAACATAGACAGTAATAAAAAATATATTAGTCGGTTATTTTCTCATACAATGTCAATTCTAAAAATAATTGAGTAGTCCAATACTTAAATGGGCGGTCAAAATAATGGAATGGGCAGTTCGATAAATAGTTTGGCAGATAGTAACGATGCAAGCCCGTTTGTATGTATACTTGCTCGCTTGTTTGCATGTCGGGGGGTGGGTCGGGGAACGAAAGCCCCCTGCAGACAAAGAAAAGTTAGGTGGTCACATTTAATTAGGTTAGGTTAGGTTAGATTATGTATAAAACGAGCGAGCGTAGCGCAGCGGAGCGAGCCCTAAATGCCTGATGCATGCCTATATGCATGCCTACATGCTTACTTACTTTATAGAATTGCAACGGTTGTGATAGCCCAGTATCAATAAAAAAACCATCCATTAATAAAAAGCAACCGTGATAGCCCAGTGGGTAGAACACTCGGTTATCGTGCAAACGACTAGTGTTCAAATCCTGGGTCGGGCCTACACCAATTTGTCTTTTCTAAAGATATATGTGTGGTTAATTTATCATGGTTGTTAACGGTGAGGGAAAACATCGTGAGGAAACCCACATGGCTGAGTTTTACTTAGTCATGTGACAGTGTATTCGTACAAAACGGCGATAGGCCTGCCCCCTATCACGTGAGTACACTGTCCATGCAAAACGTGGGTACTCCGAACACCAGGTGACAAAGTCACGTGATGTTCAGAAGTATTAGTACCTCTGCCAACCCCTTCGGGGATATTCGGCGTGAACGTTTATGTTATGTTTATGTTATATGTTATAAATCCCTACAAGGGGTAGCCAGAGCTTCAGAATCACATATTCTACAGCCCTTTTTGGAAGTTACGTGAAGGAAAAATAAACATTACACTGCTATACAAAAAAATTAAAAAAATCTGCGGCAGGGATTTTGTTAATAGTTTTTGTTAATACTCATATAAGACATACAGGCTGCATACTTAATTAATTTTGATTCACTCTGGTTATTGAGATAAACGGATCGTAAGAAATAATTGAAAAAAATCAAACAACCCTACCAAAATTGTGGTTAATTGATTTGCTTTTACTTAAGTTTGTTATCTTTTCTCGAATTTAGTTACAACAGCTGTACTTAATAGCTATCAGACCCTAAAGTTATCAGTTCTTATCTATTTTATTGTGTTAAAGTGCATTTTCCCTTGCAAAAACATGAGTTTTCCACGTAAACCTTGTGTCAACGATCCTAACAGTTTTTGTTTTATTTGTGGCAATTTTAGTTTACAAAGGCAAAGAAAAAAGATCACAGAGTTTGTAAAAAATGCCTACAAAGAATATTTTGGGATACCACTAGTGCAAAAGAATAAATATTGGGTGCCAAACATCGTGTGCAAGCCGTGTGCGTAGAATCTAAGCGTCACCGGAGCCAAAGAGGACGTAAAGGGTTACGATTTGGAGTGCCGATGATGTGGGATGAGCCAAGTAATAATTTCAATGACTGTAACTTTTGTGTCGCAAATGTAAAAAGTATTAACCGATACAAAAAACGTACTTGGGTTTACCCAAGTGGGAAATCGGCTTTACCCCCAGTATCTCACAGTGATGATTTGCCAATCTCTGTTTTTTCAAGACCATCGACATCAAATTGTGATGATTTTGAAATGATAGTGGGATCAAGCGGTCAATCGAGCAGCAGTGGAAGTGATTTCGAAGAAAAAGTTTCTATGAAACCTGGATTTTCTCAAGAGGAACTCAATAAGTAAAAAGTAACTCAATAAATAAGAGAAAATCTCAAAGAAAAAGTTTTCCATGATCTTCGTTTGTTACAATAGTTAAGAGCATTCTAAACTCATATTTTTGCGTATTTTTAATAAAAATAAACAATAAAAATTATGTTTAAATATTTTTTGTTTAATTTACTGGGACATTTTTAGTAAAAATGTTAGAAGCGTTTATCTCAAAAACTGGAGTCAATTTGACAGTTTTGGTATTTGTCCCGTTATCAGCACACTCGTCTCATACGAAATCGACTTCAAGTACCCCTGCCGCAAAATGACTGTATAGCAGTGATTATTGGAGAGTCTTCAGGCACATTTTCCAACAATCGCTCAAAAATCCTTTTGACTCTAAGTCGCATTTTACGACACCTACGGGAAGAAGCTATTTATCAGAGGTATTGAATGATACCTACTTATTGTTTTCTTTTTAGCGAAACCGACAGACTATACTATATCATTCGTTATGTAAATTTGCTTATTTATTTATTTATTTGAGAAACAAACGGTACACAATATTTCAAATAAGTTAAAAATACAGAGAAGTTCTTGACCTATAAAGTTTCTACCAATTGTTATACAGACGATACAGAAAAACATAAACATAAACGTTCACGCCGTTTATGCACGAAGGGGTTGGCAGAGGTACCAATACTCCTGAACTCACATGGCAACGCCATCTAGTTTCCAGAGAAGGTACCCACGTTTTGCTTAGTCGGTGTACTCACGTGATAGGGGGCAAGCCTATCGCCGTTAAACAAAACAATTGTACATCAGTTGTGATATGAATAATTTATACAGATGAAATTGAGTAAGTTAAATGAATAGTATTGTCATTCCCACCAGACAAACACTACAAGATAACAAAATATGCGTAGAGATTTTAGGAAATAATTTTAACAATATTTTATGATAATAAATTATACCTAAATAAGATAGAATAGAATAGAATAGAAAACTCTTTATTGTACATCAAATATGGAAAAACAATTACAAATACACAGAATGAATTAACAAAAGTACAATTGGCGGTCTTATCACTAAAAGCGATCTCTTCCAGACAACCTTTGAATGGAGAGGTCAATAAATTAGAGTCATGTGAGATAGATGTACAACCACATGATACTTACTTTTCAAGGTTAAAAATACATACATTAATAATATATAAGATAATTATGAATTAGAGTACTTAAAATACATACTTTAATGATGAATATAACATAATAAGTAAATGTATAAATATAATATAATAAATAAATATAAATTCAAATAATTATATTAAGAGAAAATTGTATGATTCAAACATTTACGGTCGATCGGATGATTCAACAAACGCCAAACTTTAGGCGATTTTTCCGGTACTCTGAGTTCAATCAGGCGTGAATACGTTATTGGTCTATTTTTCCCGGGATAAATCTAGCAATCTGCTAAATGTCATCCATATACATTCTGTAATTGGGAAGCCTTTTCACCTCAAACACACAAACATCCAAACATCAAAACTTTCACATTTATAATATTAAAAGGATTTAATTTAATCACCTAAAAAACATTAATTTTCCGCAGAATTCGAACCTGCAATCCACTAGGCAACGACCTCCGTCATTACACATAATACTATCAAGGTTTATAACAACCTAACCATTGCATAATATCATAAGTATAAATATACTAAACATATCTTGCCCAAATGTGTGTCGGTCAATATTATATTGTAGCGTTTACGATGTTGACCAAACTTGATTAAGAGGGTGGGCGAAAACATATCTAATATGAATATGGCTTTTTGCGATCTTTTGACTTAAGACTTAGGTTTCAAATAAAGATGATTTTGGTCAAGATCAAGTTGGGCTGTGGTATTTTATATTTTACATACATACATATACTCACGGCTATAAATCCCTTAACGGGGTAGCCAGACCTTTGGAATGAGAAATCACTTAGCCATTTCCGGAAGTTGATTGGGGAAAAGATGGTAATAATAAATGTTTTTGGTGACGGGTCTCCAACCGCATCGCCCAAAAACCACTTACAAAGCCCCTATACCCTTAGCCGCCTCGGTAGAAAGGGGTAGTGTTATTCTAAGCCGCCAGTACACGGCAAATTTTTATTTTATTTATCTATTTTGATATGACATATATAAAAATATGGGGTTATTTTAGTTGGATCCTATGATATCCTATACATACTCTGTATAAATAAATCGGATTGGAATGTGTGTTTCGCATATTTAAATAACCGCTTTTCAATACATTCGTGTGAAAGTATAGACAGTGCAAATACTAAAATATCATTTTTTGCTGTATTAAAAATAAGAAATAAACAAGTAAAATGTTTCTATTAAGTAAAATAAGGGTTTCTAAATTAAAACGTGCTTATGTCTCCTTTTAAACTTTATCCATCCTCCTCCATTAAAACTCCGTTTACGTGTACGTGTTTGAAGTCATCGCTCCTATCTAAGAACAATAACAATTATTATAACAATAAAATAAAATTAACTTACTACAATAAATCAAATTAACTTATTACAATAAATTTATTAACTGTGTGTGTATGTGTGTGTGTGTGTGTGTGTGTATGAGCGCGTGTGTGTGAGAGTTTGTATGTGTGTGAGAGTGTTAGTATTGTTGTCTTGCTTTTAACTATATTATCTTACTGGTTTTGCCTGTCCGTTTGTCCCGGCTTCTCTGAATCGGCTAAACCGACTTTGACGAGATTTTCATTGGCAGTAAAGCAGTAACTTAAGCGTTTTTTTCCCTATTATAACATAACATAACATAACATAAACGTTCACGCCGAATATCCCCGAAGGGGTTGGCAGAGGTACTAATACTTCTGAACATCACGTGACTTTGTCACCTGGTGTTCAGAGTACCCACGTTTTGCATGGACAGTGTACTCACGTGATAGGGGGCAGGCCTATCGCCGTTTTGTACGAATACACTGTCACATGACTAAGTACAACTCAGCCATGTGGGTTTCCTCACGATGTTTTCCCTCACCGTTAACAACCACGATAAATGGTTTTTAATTTTCCCCATTAATACCCGTCAAAGACAGATAACAGTTTAAAAAATAAAACTATAAATGTTGCTCCCAACATTTGAGATCAGAATACACATATAGTTTTCAATTTGTTTGATATGGATCCTATTGAGTAAAGTGACACGGATTTTAATAAATTAAGAATACATGTATAGTAAACATAATTTTGGTATCCAACGTCCGCCAGGTCAGCCAGTGCAAGACATTCTAGACAGACCAGTAACCATCCATTTACGAATGACCTCTCGCAAATTGAGAGTCAATAAAGACAACGGTAAAACTGGCAGGCCCCTGAAAATGGCCGCCGTATAAAGGCGACATGTCAATTAAATTTATAACAGCTATCAAGATTTTCATTACAAATACTCGAGACGATAGAGTTGGTAGCTGAATTGTGTGGAAATGAAATGTCTGTCAATCTAGCTACTTTTTAACGGATTGACAAATATTTAAATGTTACCATCATTACCTAACTCATTTTACAAAATATTGTTTGATTTCAACATTATACGTCTACAAAAAGGAATTTTAATTTGTGCTGTGTAATGTCGGCTTAGAACAGCACTACCCCGTTTCTTCCCGTGGGTTTACGTAAGAGGCGACTAAGGGTATTATTGGAGCTTTTAAAAGGTTTTTTTTGGCGATGCAGTTGGAGACCCATCACCAATAACATTTATTTTACCATCTTTTCCAAACTTAAACTCCCAAAGTGTGGGGAAAAGATGGTGAAGTTTGTTGGTGATGGAACTCCAATCGCATTGCTCAAAATCCCTTAAAAGCCCCAATACCTTTAGTCGTACCTGAAGAAATGGGGTAGTGCTATTCTAAGTCGACACTACACAGCTTTTATTTTATTTTATAATACATGTACAAATAAGATACAAGACTAAGAAACAATCATTTATACTCATTTCATAAATGCTGCTCTCAGCGGAGATCGAACCCGCAACCTTCGGGCTAAGAAGCTAGCCAGTAGCCACTTATCCACTCGGCCACGGACGTCGTCACATAACATATCATAATTATTCAGTGATGAGGATTGCTGCCTTTCCCACAAGATAAATAAATTTGAAAGCATTATTAAACACTGAAATAATTAGAACAATCAAGAACTGATTGCAATCACCTTATTTTGAAAGTTTATCTTCATATAGTGCCGTGTAGTGCCGGCTTAGAATGTCACTACCCCTTTCTACCCACGGGTGTCGTAAGAAACGACTAAGGCTACGGGGCTTTCAAGTGATTTTTGGGCGATGCGGTTGGAGTGGAGACTTATCACCAAAAACATTTATTTTACATTCTTTTCCCACTAAGTTCCAAAAGCGGATGAAGAATTTTCGGATTCTGATGCTCTGACTTCCCCTTAATTCATGTACATACATATACTCACGGCTATAAATCCCTTGAAGGGGTAGCCAGAGCTAGGCAATTAGGAATTCCACAGCCACTTTTTGAAGTTGCGTGGGGGAAAAAATGGCGAAATAAAGTTTGTTGGTAATGGGTCTCCAACCGCATCGCCCAAAAATTCCTTAAAAAGCCCCTATACCCTTAGTCACCTCTTACGATCACCTCGGGTAGAAATGGGGTAGTGTTATTCTAAGCCGACATGTATGACTAATGCATGTATCTTTTAAAAAATATTTTTTGTTAAAAACACATGGAAAATTCTGTAAGTTAAAATCATTCCAGCAAGGTTTTTGTCAATATTATCATAACAAATTTATTGAAAGTCAAGATTCTAATATGTATGCTAATACCTTCTTATTTTTCTGGTAAATTTGATAGCCGTTTAAATCTGAAATTCAAATCTTATTCGTAATTATCATCTCCTATATTGATCCTAGTGATGCCGTGTAGTGTCGGCTTAGAATAACACTACCCCATTTCTTGCGGTGGGTGTACGTAAGAGGCGACTAACGGTATTGGGGCTTTTAAGGGATTTTTGGGCGATGCGGTTGGAGACCCATCACCAACAACCTTTATTCCACCATCTTTTCTTCACGTAACTTCCAAAAGTGGCTGAGGAATTTCTGATTTCCTAGCTCTGGCTACCCCTTTAAGGGATTCATAGCCGTGAGTATATGTATGTATGTATGTATGATCCTAGTGACTTGAATCAGTTTGTCGCGTATGTTGAGGTAACCATTCGGATAAAAATATTATGTTACACACATAGAAATAGATTGTCTCTGATTGCCATGAAAGTCCAATGGGTTGAATGATCGCCCGTCAATACAGACATGCGTGAGTTCAAATCCCAGGTCGAGCCTGCACCAACTTGTCTTTTCAAAAGTCATACGAGTAGTTAATTTATTATGGTTCTTTCTTTCTTTCAAAACATCGTGAGGAAACCCACATGTGGCAATGTCACGTGATGTTTAGTAGTATTAGTACCTCTGCCAACCTCTTCGGGGATGTACTACTTAGACGTTTGAGTTAGAGTTATTTTTCAGTATAAGAATAGCGGCCCAAAGATCAAACAGCTTGAAGTAATTTGTATTAGTAATAGTGATAGTAAAGCATGCCCTTAACAAGGTCTCGTAAAATAAATTGTTCTAGTAATAAAATATCAATTATTATTGTTTTATGTCGGCTGGCGATGCTGTTAGCGTTAATATTAAATTTTAGGTCAATTCCTAGAAAAAAAAGTCGACTTTTAAATTGAGATCGAGTAGTTTGTCTGTAGAATCAGAAATCGGTTCTGAATTGAGTATTCAAGCTGAGATCGACTTTAGTATTGTTTTGTCTCATTCAGTTGTTAAGATTTCAATGCGACAAAACGGTATTTAAAATGTTCTCAGCTGGAATACTCAATTCAGAAATCGGGCCTTAGTTTACGACCGTATATAGTATATACCGTCATGAGAAAAGGTCGCTAAAAATATACACAATGTTGACCTTACAAAATATGTAATGTCGGCTTGAATAGCACTGCCTCATTACTTCCCAATGGTGATCGTAAGAGGCGACTAAGGGTATCGGAGCTTTTTAAGTGATTTCGCGGTTGGAGACCCATTTAAAAACATTTACATTGCAAACTTTTTCCCAGTGAACTTCCAAAAGTGGCTGAAGAATTTTCCGATTTTGAAGCTCTGCCTACCCCTTTTGGGATTATTGTCGTGGGTATGGGTATGTTTATGTAAGTACAAATTGCGCACACTTACAAAATGTTTCATACTTACTTGAACAGCTACTTTAACTGTTAAAGGTACAAAGTTAAATAATGAGATTTCTCATAATTGAAAAAAAAAACAAATATATATAAATAATGATAGTAGAATATAACTATTGCTGTGTAGTGTCGGCTTAGAATAACACTACCCCATTTCTACCCGTGGGTGATCGTAAGAGGCAACTAAAGGTATAAGGGCTTTTCAAGTAATTTTTTGGCGATGTGGTTGGAGACCCGTCACCAAAAACATTTATTATTAGGGGTTGTCCATTAATCACGTGAGGCTTGATAGGGGGGGGAGGGGTTTGAGAAAAATCACGAAAATTACACAATGGGGAGGGGGGGGTGTAGTAGGATATCTCGTGTATTTAATTTTTCGTCAAACGCGCGATTTTTAAACAAATATTAAGGGGCACATATTTATGATGGTCCTTAATTTCAGAATAAAATAAGATTATAGTTTATACTTACCTGTATTTAAAATAATATAATATATAGAAAACTTTAAGATTTGTTGTAGCTACAAAAATACATGTGATGTTGAGACGGGGGAGGGGGGGTGGTCTTAAACCTCACTTCTCATCACCAATGGGGGAGGGGGGGTTAAAAAATGCTAAAAAAAGATCACGTGATTAATGGACAACCCCTTACCATCTTTTCGCCACTCAACTTCCAAAAGTGGCTGAGGAATTTTTCATTCCAAAGCTCTGGCTACCCCGTTTAGGGGATTATAGCCGTGAGTATATGTATGTATGTAAGTGGTTTTAGTTACACTATTTATAACTCAAGAACGGATGAACCGATTTGGCTGAAAATTGTTAGAGAGGTAGCTTAGAACCAGGAAATGGACATAGGATATATATCATCATGCTAAATATCGTAGGGGTAAGCAGTATAAAAACTTAACACCATCCATGCGAAGCCGGGGCGGACCACTAGTTATATATATATTATATACTGGTATGATGCCAAATGGCATGGTACCAGGTGTGTATACGCTTTTAGTAGCTAGGTATAGGTAATAAGGAAAAAATAAATATTTGTTTGATACAAAGATACAATTACATACATACATATACTCACGCCATTAGTTCCCATTGGGGTAGGCAGAGACTATTGATCGCCACTTCGCACGATCCTGAAAAACCTCTCTAGCTTCGTTTACATCCATCAATCTTTTCATACATGCTCTTTTATTCTTCATACTTCGGACGCCAGCTTTTTTGAGCACACTCTCAATTTGGTCCAAGTGTGTTCTCCGTGGTCGTCCTCTACTAACATTACCATTAAAGATACAATTGTTCACAATAAAGACAGTAAAATTAACAAATAAACATAAGTTAATTTAGGTGCTGTACAGTCGCCATCAGATATATCGGAGCGGCCGAGGTACTCAAATATTTCTGAGCAGCAATAAATTTCAATAAATTCTTTACGGTGAATAAAGTCAATAAGATCTGAACATCCAATTCGCCACAAATATAAGAGCAGTGGGTTTTCAATTAAATCTGAACACACAACGAGACAATAATATCTGAAAGCACAACTCGTCAAAGTTATCTGCTCAGACAGGGTGATCATAAATATCTGAACATTTAAGGAAAATATATCTTAAAGCACTAGGCATACAGTTTAAATGTAATCATACAGATGTAATGAATTTCCCTTTTACAAAATGAGTAGGTATACAAAATATAAATCTGCGAAAAGCAACTTTACAGTCTTGTAACAAGAGACACATTTGAACAAAATATTTGACTATTTACAAAAACGGTAACTGTCACTTCATGTATTTATCAAATATTTACAGATTTATTATGCTATACTTACGTATATAGATTGGCAATACAAAGACGATAGGCGAAACCAAAAAAAGTACAATGGTGTGCGTAAATGAGTGTGTGTGCGTGACATTAGTATAGCGGATTCCATACTAGCCCTATTTAAATTGATAAAAATTCACGTATTTGTTATTAAAATGTTATTGTAATATTATGATGACAGAGATATTTTTTATCATATATTTGCATTGAAAACTTTGGTTTAAGATCTATAATAAAGCATATACGACGACGACGTGATAGCTCAATGGGTAGAACACCGGTTATCGTGCAAACGACTAGTGTTCAAATCCCGGGTCGGGCCTACACCAATTTGTCTTCTCTAAAGACATATGTGTGATTATTTTATCATGGTTGTTAACGGTGAGGGAAAACATCGTGAGGAAACCCACATGGCTGAGTTGTACTTAGTCATGTGACAGTGTATTCGTACAAAACGGCGATAGGCCTGCCCCCTATCACGTGAGTACACTGTCCATGCAAAACGTGGGTACTCTGCACACCAGGTGACAAAGTCACGTGATGTTCAGAAGTATTAGTACCTCTGCCAACCCCTTCTGGGATATTCGGCGTGAACGTTTATGTTATGTTATGTAATAAAGCACATAGACTGATAATTATTACATTGATTTGGACATAAATGGCTGAAAATTTTATGTTTGCCTTGCCCCTGCCAAAGAATATATAGTATTTTATTCAGATTCTGTGTTGTTAAATATTAATAACTTTATCAAAAAATCACCAAAGTTAAGACTTAAATACCAGAATTAACAAAATAAGTCAATTATTTGATTTCATGTTTTATGCCAAAAACGTTGTTATCTCTTATCGGTTATCGTATCCGTGTCGTTGACGACATGACGTTTGTCACTTACCACCAATCTAGGAGCTTCTATATCTATGATAATATTAAAGCTACCAAATTAAAAATAGTTACGAATGCTTTACATTACAATATTTCATTGTGTATCCGTTGCGTCAGGGTTCAAATCCTCCTTGTGTTTATTTGTTGTATTTTATTAAGAATTCACTTTTTTTAATTTAATTTATTAACCTTTAGATTTATTGTCCTTACTGCCTAAGAGGCGACTAAGGGTATAGGGGCTTGTTAAGTGATTTTTAGGCGATGTGATAGGTGACCCGTTACCGAAAACATTTATTTATTATTACCATCTTTCCCCAGTCAACTTCCAAAATACATTAGAGAAAACTGCAGGAAAAAGTATAATTTTGTAAAAACTAGTTTATCCTTTTATTTTATTAAAGCTGCATTTATATTTATGCTATTCTGTTACTTACAATGTAGAAAATAGTTTTTAACTAAAAGAAAACCGACTTCAATGTTGAAAAAACAACCGTAAATAAACAATCAAGTACTTAAAAGTAAAAAATAAGTTTTTTAATTAAATATTAGTACTGTGTGTATGTGTACTTTAATCCACACGCGTCAGTCCAACCTACCTAAATCTTAAAATTCTCTTAAATTAATTTGTGAGTTATTATTATTATTTATTTCTTACTTTTTAGTAGCAGAGGTACTAATACTTCTGAACATCAAGGGACATTGTCACCTGTTGTTCAGAGCACCCACGATTTGCTTTGACAGTGTACTCACGTGATACACGGCAGGCCTATCGGCGTTTTGAACAAATACACTGTCACATGAATGTGAGTTTAGACAGTCCCCTCGATTTCCTGGGATGCCATCATCAGATCCTGGTCTCATGGTACTTTCTCGGAAACAATAACATAACAAAAGAAATGAGTGAACCTGTACTTCTCTTCATAAATGCTACGAAGAGGAGTATAAATCCATATATGAATGTTGAAAGAACTATTTCCTAACTCCTAGTAATTGAGAACCTACACCTTCCATCATCAGCTCAGCAGCATAACATTGTGATTTCCAGAAGCAAATGCCAATATAACTTCAGAAAATATGTGAAACGCGGTAAATGTGTCTATAAAATTTGAGGGTTCTTCTCGATTTCTCCAGGATCCCATCATCAGACCCTGATATCGTCATCATGGTACCATTCTGGGAGTATCTTCTTTCTAATAAAAAAATAATAACCAAAATCGGTTCATAGATGGCAAATTAATCGGCGAAAAAACATTTAAAAAAAACGGTCGAATCGAGAAGACTTTTTTTTTGAAGTCGGTTAAATAATGGCATACATCGTTTCAAAAAATTTAAGTTACTTTACCTCTTGATGTTTGTGTACCGGCGAAAATTTTACAACTACAAACCCATTCAAAAAAAAGTTGGTCAGTGGGGAACGATTTAGTATTTTTTTTCTAATAAATAATAATATATAGTTGGTCAGTGGGGAATACCTCCCAGCAGAAAACTCTTTTTAGTTTTGACATTTATAAATATAAAACATTGATAAAATGTTGGTTATGTAGAAAATTTATTCCAGCGTAGTACGTTAAAGAATTTTAAACTGTATGTCTAGTGCTTTAAGGTATATTTTCCCTAAATGTTCAGATATTTATGATCACCCTGTCTGAGCAGATAACTTTGACGAGTTGTGCTTTCAGATATTATTGTCTCGTTGTGTGTTCAGATTTAATTGAAAACTGACTGCTCATATATTTGTGGCGAATTGGATGTTCAGATCTTATTGACCTTATTTACCGTAAAGAATTAATGGAAATTTATTGTTGCTCAGAAATATCTGATGGCGACTGTACTAGGTTATGGGTAGATAGATTTAATCTTAACTTTCATTCGGTGAATACGTTTTGTCAAATGCAACTATTAACGTTGTAATTCAATTTTGGTCTTATTTTTCTGGAACATCAGGTAACGATGTCACGTGATGTTCTAAAATATTAGTAGCTCTGACAACCCCTTCGGGTATAAACTGCGTGAACGTTTGAGTTTTCTTAAATACAATTTCTCCAGCAAGAATTATGATCAATACTTATCGCCTTGTTTGTCTCCTTGCAATAACGCTTTGAAGAAAGCGAATTAATGAGAAATGAATTTGAATAGAAATATTGATAAGGGTGAGCCACAAGAGACTTTTCTTTCAAAGGTCTTTGAACGGTTTGGGAATGTTTTTGAAATAGTGAAAGTCTTAAGAAAAGTGATATATTAAATCATAAAACTATCTCACATATTTAAAATTTTATATTAACTATAATTAATTTATTGTTTCAAAGTTTTGGCTGTGTAGTGTCAGCTTGGACTAACACAACCACATTTCGTCGCATGAGTGTTTGTAAGAGGCGACTATAAAGCGAAGAGTATTGAATCTTTTTTGATGATATTCGGGCGATGCGGTTGTCGACCCATATCCTACGATATTTTATTTCTACCATCTTGTCCCCACTGCATAGCTTGTGAGGCTGGCTGGCTGGCTGAGGAGTTTCTAGCTCTGAAGTATGGCTACCTAGAGTATATGTATGTATGTATGTATGTACAATGGCTAAAGGAATTAGATGAGTATTAATATGAGTATCTTCACACCATTACCACGAACTTCACTATTTTCTAAACTTGAATTATGCTAGATTATTCAAATATAATATTTTAAACGTATGCCTAATATCAGTTCTTAAGAAAGCAAAAATGCGATTAAAATGTAATAATATATGAATTAAGATTAATGACGATTAAAACGGTGCTATTAGATAAGCTATGTTTGGATTTATTGTGCCATATCTTTAGCTGTGATAGCCCAGTGGGTAGAACACTCGGTTATCGTGCAAACGACTAGTGTTCAAATCCCGGGTCGGGCCTACACCAATTTGTCTTTTCTAAAGACATGTGTGTGGTTAATTTATCATGGTTGTTAACGGTGAGGGAAAACATCGTGAGGAAACCCACATGGCTGAGTTGTACTTAGTCATGTGACAGTGTATTCGTACAAAATGGCGATAGGCCTGCCCCCTATCACGTGAGTACACTGTCCATGAAAAACGTGGGTACTCTAAACACCAGGAGACAATGTCACGTGATGTTCAGAAGTATTAGTACCTTTGCCAACCCTTTCGGGGATTTTCGGCGTGAACGTTTATGTTATGTTATGTAAATATATGAATTAAGATTAATGACGAGCAGTTTTTAAAACGGTGCTATTAGATAAGCTATTTTTGGATTTTTTGCGCCTTATCTTTAGCTGTGTAGTATCGGCTTAGAATAGCACTACCCCATTTCTTTCCGCGGGTGGTTTACGAGGCTTATGAGAGCATGTGGCTCTGTAAGTGGCTGTTTTGTGACTTGGCTGGAGACCTATCACCAAAGATACATTATTTACATTCTCTTCACTAATTAGTTTTCAAAAAAGGCTGAAGATAAGTGTATTCGTACAAAACGGCGATAGGCCTGCCCCCTGTCACGTGAGTACACTGTCCATGTAAAACGTGGGTACCTTCTCTGGACACTAGATGGCGCTGCCATGTGAGTTCAGAACTATTGGTACCTCTGCCAACCCCTTCGGGGATAAACGGCGTGAATGTTTATGTTATGTTATTATTATGTAATTGTTATATCTGAAAACATTAATTTTCCGCAGAATTCGAACCTGCAATCCACTAGACAACGAACTCCGTCATTACACATAATACTATCAAGGTTTATTACAACCTAACCATTGCATAATATCATAAGTATAAATGTACTAAACATATCTTGCCCAAATGTGTGTCGGTCAATATTATATTGTAGCGTTTACGATGTTGACCAAACTTGATTAAGAGGGTGGGCGAAAACATATCTAATATGAATATGACTTGTCTCGATCTTTTGAATTAAAACTGAGGTTTCAAATAAAGATGATTTTGGTCAGGATCAAGTTGGGCTGTGGTATTTAATATTTTACATACATACATATACTCACGGCTATGAATCCCTTAACGGGGTAGCCAGAGCTTTGGAATGAGAAATCACTTAGCCACTTTTGGAAGTTGATTGGGGATAAGATGGTAATAATAAATGTTTTTGGTGACGGGTCTCCAACCGCATCGCCCAAAAACCACTTACAAAGCCCCTATACCCTTAGTCGCCTCTTACAATCACCCACGGGTAGAAAGGGGTAGTGTTATTCTAAGCCGACAGTCCACGGCAAATTTTTATTTTATTTATCTATTATGATATGACATATATAAAAATATGGGGTTATTTTAATTGGATCCTATGATATCCTATTACATACTCTGTACAAATAAATCGGATTGGAATGTGTCTTTCGCATATTTAAATAACCGCTTTTGAACACATTCGTGTGAATGTGTAGACAGTGCAAATACTAAAATAACATTTTTTGCTGTATTTAAAATAAGAAATAAATAAATATAATGTTTTTATTAAGTGAAACAAGGCTACATAAATTAAAACGCGCTTATGTCTCCATTTAAACATTATCCATCCTCCTCCATTAATACTCTGTACGTGTTTGAAGTCATCACTCCTATCTAAGAACAATAATTATTATTACAATAAAATAAAATTAACTTACTACAATAAATCAATTTAACTTATTACAATAAATTTATTAACTAAATAGTTTGTATGTGTGTGTGTGTTTGTGTGTGTGTTAGCGCGTGTGTGTGAGAGCTTGTATGTGTGTGAGTGTGTTAGTATTGTTGTCTTGCTTTTAACTATATTATCTTACTGGTTTTGCCTGTCCGTTTGTCCCGGCTTCTCTGAATCGGCTAAACCGACTTTGACGAGATTTTCATTGGCAGTAAAGCAGTAACTTACGCGTTTTTTCCCTATTATAACATAACATAAACGTTCACGCCGAATATCCCCGAAGGGGTTGGCAGAGGTACTAATACTTCTGAACATCACGTGACTTTGTCACCTGGTGTTCAGAGTACCCACGTTTTGCATGGACAGTGTACTCACGTGATAGGGGGCAGGTCTATCGCCGTTTTGTACGAATACACTGTCACATGACTAAGTACAACTCAGCCATGTGGGTTTCCTCACGATGTTTTCCCTCACCGTTAACAACCACGATAAATGGTTTTTAATTTTCCCCATTAATACCCGTCAAAGACAGATAACAGTTTAAAAAATAAAACTATAAATGTTGCTCCCAACATTTGAGATCAGAATACACATATAGTTTTCAATTTGTTTGATATGGATCCTATTGAGTAAAGTGACACGGATTTTAATAAATTAAGAATACATGTATAGTAAACATAATTTTGGTATCCAACGTCCGCCAGGTCAGCCAGTGCAAGACATTCTGGACAAACCAGTAAACATCCATTTACGAATGACCCCTCGCAAATTGAGAGTCAATAAACACAACGGTAAAACTGGCAGGCCCCTGAAAATGGCCGCCGTATAAAGGCGACATGTCAATTAAATTTATAACAGCTATCAAGATTTTCATTACAAATACTCGAGACGATAGAGTTGGTAGCTGAATTGTGTGGAAATGAAATGTCTGTCAATCTAGCTACTTTTTAACGGATTGACAAATATTTAAATGTTACCATCATTACCTAACTCATTTTACAAAATATTGTTTGATTTCAATATCATATGTCTACAAAAAGGAATTTGTGCCGTGTAGTGTCGGCTTAGAACAGCACTACCCCGTTTCTTCCCGTGGGTTTACGTTAGAGGCGACTAAGGGTATTATTGGAGCTTTTAAAAGGTTTTTTTTGGCGATGCAGTTGGAGACCCATCACCAATAACATTTATTTTACCATCTTTTCCAAACTTAAACTCCCAAAGTGTGGGGAAAAGATGGTGAAGTTTGTTGGTGATGGGACTCCAATCGCATCGCCCAAAATCCCTTAAAAGCCTCAATACCGTTAGTCGCATTTTGCGTACACCCTGAAGAAATGGGGTAGTGCTATTCTAAGTCGACACTACACAGCTTTTATTTTATTTTATAATACATGTACAAATAAGATACAAGACTAAGAAACAATCATTTATGCTCATTTCATAAATGTTGCTCTCAGCGGAGATCGAACCCGCCACCTTCGGACTAAGAAGCTAGCCAGTAGCCACTTATCCACTCGGCCACGGACATCGTCACATAACATATCATTAATTATTCAGTGATGAGGATTGCTGCCTTTCCCGCAAGATAAAAAAATTTGAAAGCATTATTAAACACTGAAATAATTAGAACAATCAAGAACTGATTGCAATCACCTTATTTTGAAAGTTTATCTTCATATAGTGCCGTGTAGTGCCGGCTTAGAATGTCACTACCCCTTTCTACCCACGGGTGTCGTAAGAAGCGACTAAGGGTATGGGGCTTTCAAGTGTTTTTTGGGCGATGCGGTTGGAGTGGAGACTCATCACCAAAAACATTTTTAACCGACTTCAAAAAAGGAGGTTCTCAGTTCGATTGTTTGTATGTATGTATGTATGTATGTATGTATGTATGTATAATTGTCCGCGATTATCTCGAGTTTGGCTTAAGCTATTTGGATGCGGTTTTCAGAACAGTATTCGTTACATTTAGGAGAAGGTTTTAGTGCCTTAACCGACCAAAAAAAGAAAGGAGGTTCTGTGTTTGACCTGTATGTATGTCTGTCGGTCCGCGATTATCTCACGTTTGGCTTAAGCTATTTGGATGCGGTTTTCAGAAAAGTATTCGTTACATTAAGGAGAAGGTTTTAGTGCCTTAACCGACCAAAAAAAGTAAGGAGATTCTGTGTTTGACCTGTATGTATGTCTGTTGGTCCGCGATTATCTCACGTTTGGCTTAAGCTATTTGGATGCGGTTTTCAGAAAAGTATTTGTTACATTTAGAAGATGGGTTAAGTGATTTAACCGACTCTAAAAGAAAGGAGGTTTTGTGTTTGACCTGCATGTATGTATGTTGGTCGGCGATTATCTCGCGTTTTGTTTAAGCTTTTTAGATGCGATTTTCAGAAAAGTACTTGATACTTTCAGGACAAGGTTTTAGTGATCTAACCGTTAACCAAAAAAAGGAGTTTCTGAGTTTCACCTATAAGTATGTATGTAAGTTTGAAGGTTCTTAGTTATTATTAGACAAAGAGTTATCAGTTTATGTTATTACATTCAGGAGAAGGTTTAAGTTCTTTAACCGACTCGAAAAAAAGGAGGTTTCTTAGTTTGAAATATAAGTATGTATGTAAAGTTATCAATCCTAGACAGAGATTTATCAATATAATGTTAATAAAGTTTTTTATTAGTAATAAACAGAGTTACTAAATTATTAAACAAAAAAGTATATAAAAACATGAATAAATTACTCTTAATTATATTGAAGAAAAAAATATATATTGCAACATCATGTTTCTCATCCTGGTCATTTCAATCAAGGCTCTTTCGTCATGGGGATGGTTAAGTAATTTCTTTGAATCTATATCACTTAAAGCCATCTCATCAAGGGATTTTACACGACTCAACGCTACATATATATAAGAGTGTTTCTTCGCATTTGTGATAGGTGAACTTCTCTTTGCTCATCTGTTTCGGCAGCAAGAGCAGCACGCTGACGATCTCTCTCATTCTGAAGGGCAAGCACGAGTTATCGACACGAAAACGGTTAGAATGCAATGGCAGTATACGATACTATGTAAGTGCGTAAAAGATGGCTGCTTTATCCCACGCGATAACTAGTTTAAATACAGAGTGATTTAAGAAATTATCACTAAAAAGTATGAAATAAAAAACAAAAACAAAAACTTCAAATTCAAAACTAAACAGAAAAAAAACAAATATTGTTACTTAAAACTATATTATTATTTTTTATTTAAAAAAGAACCGCCTTCAAAAATCCAACTGAAAAGTATAAAATAATTTTTATTTATTTTATTATGTACAACTCTATTCAACTTCTTCTTTTTGAAGTCGGTGCCAAACAGACAAATCCAAAATGAAAATTGCTACATAGAGAAAACCATACGAATAATAAATCAATCGATAATGCCTCAACAACAGTAACACAATCGCGCTCAAAAATCAAGAAATTTCTTCCGCTCGCAACGACGTCGCTTTATAAAGGATGGAGGTGGGGGACAGTGAGCGGTGCTTAGCCTGGTGTGCATGCGTCGCACTACGCAGAGAAATTATCATAATATACATGTCACCGTAAAACTGTAAATACTAGTAAATTATAATTTTAAATAGATAGTGAGATAGTAAACTAACGTTAGGTTAGGTTATGTAAGATTATCAGATTTCAAACTAACGGAATTAACAATTCGACAGAGACATGCATGCACCGAGTTGGCACAACCAAAACTTCTAACACTTTGTAAAAAGACGATCGAGAATCTAAATCACTACATAGTATAAAACAAAGTCGCTTTCTCTATCCATGTCTGGGATAAAGGGACATCCTTATGTATACTTTAATCTGTAAAACTACGAAATGAATTTTGATGCGAATTTTTTCATTGATTGATTAAAAAGGAAGGTTTATAAGGATGATATAAGCTGATGGGGTGGAGAACTCACTCAACTTGGGCGGGCCACTAATATTCGTTCTTCTTTGTCATGAAAATTGGTTTGGCACCGACTTCAAAAAGAAGAAGTTGAATAGAGTTGTACATAATAAAATAAATAAAAATTATTTTATACTTTTCAGTTGGATTTTTGAAGGCGGTTCTTTTTTAAATAAAAAATAATAATATAGTTTTAAGTAACAATATTTGTTTTTTTTCTGTTTAGTTTTGAATTTGAAGTTTTTGTTTTTGTTTTTTTACATTCTTTTTCCCACTAAGTTTCAAAAGCGGATGAAGAATTTTCGGATTCTGATGCTCTGACTACCCCTTAATGCATGTACATACATTATATACGGCTATAAATCCCTTGAAGGGGTAGCCAGAGCTAGGCAATTAGGAATTCCTCAGACACTTTTTGAAGTTGCGTGGGGGAAAAGATGGTGAAATAAAGGTTGTTGGTGATGGTCTCCAACCGCATCGTCCAAAAATCTCTTAAAAAGCCCCTATACCCTTAGTCACCTCTTACGATCACCTCTGGTTGAAATGGGGTAGTGTTATTCTAAGCCGACATGTATGACAAATGGATGTTTCTTTTAAAAAATATTTTTTGTTAAAAACACATGGAAAATACTGTAAGTTAAAACCATTCCAGCAAGGTTTTTGTCAATATTATCATAACAAATTTATTGGAAGTCAAGATTCTAATATGTATGCTAATACCTTCTTATTTTTCTGGTAAATTTGATAGCCGTTTAAATCTGAAATTCAAATCTTATTCGTATTTATCATCTTCTATAATGATCCTAGTGACTTGAATCAGTTTAAATATTTTTGTTCATGAAAACCTCATTTAGGGATTATTACTAATAACAAATACTCACGGCTATAATCCCTAGACGGGGTAGGCAAGAGCTAAGGAATTAGAAATTCCTCAGCCACTTTTGGAAATGTGAGTGGGGAAAAGATGGTAAAAGTAAAGGTTGTTGGTGATGGGTCTCCAACCGCATCGCCCAAAAATCCCTCAAAGGCCCCAATACCGTTAGTCACCTCTTACGTACTCCCATCAGTAGAAACGGGGTAGTGCTATTCTAAGCCGATACTACACGGCAATGTACTAATAAATAAAGAATAAATAAAGGAAAGAAAAATTTCGACACTGGCGGGAATCGAACCCGCGACCCCGAACCCGCGCTGGCAGCCATTGACACGGTAGCTCAATGGCAGAGCGACGGGGGCGTATACCCGAGGTCGCGGGTTCGATTCCCGTCAGTGTCGAAATTTTTCTTTCCTTTATTTATTCTTTATTTATTTGAATCAGTTAGTCGCGTATATTGAGGTAACCATTCGGAAAAAAATATTATGTATTCACACATAGACATAGATTGTCTCTGATTGCCATGAAAGTTCAATGGGTTGACCGACCGCCCTTCAATACAGACAGGCGTGAGTTCAAATCCCAGGTCGGGCCTGCACCAACTTGTCTTTTCGAAAGTCATATGTGTGGTTAATTTATTGTGGTTCTTTCTTTCTTTCAAAACGTCGTGAGGAAACCCACATGAGTAAGTTTTACTCATCACCAGGTGGCAATGTCACGTGATGTTTAGAAGTATTAGTACCTCTGCCAACCCCTTCGGGGATATACAACTTAGACGTTTGAGTTAGAGTTATTTTTCAGTATAAGAATAGCGGCCCAAAGATCAAACAGCTTGAAGTAATTTCTATTAGTAATAGTGATAGTAAAGCATGCCCTTAACAAGGTCTCGTAAAATAAATTGTTCTAGTAATAAAATATCAATTATTATTGTTTTATGTCGGCTGGCGATGCTGTTAGCGTTAATATTAAATTTTAGGTCAATTCCTAGAAAAAAAAGTCGACTTTTAAATTGAGATCGAGTAGTTTGTCTGTAGAATCAGAAATCGGTTCTGAATTGAGTATTCAAGCTGAGATCGATTTAAATATCGTTTTGTCTCATTCAGTTGTTAAGATTTCAATGCGACAAAACGGTACTTAAAATGTTCTCAGCTGGAATACTCAATTCAGAAATCGGGCCTTGGTTTACTACCGTATGTAGTATATACCGTCATGAGAAAAGATCGCTAAAAATATACACAATGTCGACATTACAAAATATGTAATGTTAGCTTGAATAGCACTGCCTCATTACTTCCCAATGGTGAGGCGTAAGGCGACTAAGGGTATCGGCGCTTTTTAAGTGCCGATACCTTTAGTCGCCTTAGCCCATTCACAAACATTAACACTGCAAACTTTTTCCCAGTGAACTTCCAAAAGTGGCTGAAGAATTTTCCGATTTTGAAGCTCTGGCTACCCCTTTTGGGATTATTGTCGTGGGTATGGGTATGTTTATGTAAGAACAAATTGCGCACACTTACAAAATGTTTCATACTTACTTGAACAGCTAACTGTTAAAGGTACAAAGTAAAATAATGAGATATACATAAATAATGACAGGAGAATAATTATAAATCCATACTAATATTATAAATCGGAAAGTGAGTTTGTTTGTTTGTTTATTTGTGCTTCTTTCACGCCGCAACTACCGAACCGATTGCTTTGAAATTTTGCAGACATATAGTTAGAAGTCCAGATTAAATTATAGAGTACTTTTATACCGGAATCACTAATGGATTTTAGCAGCGAAATCTTCAACCTTTCAGCTGAAACCTTATAAAAGAGCGCGGCGTTGTTTGCATGTTTACCAATAGATGGCGCTGTCGGTACTTTCTACATCGCGGTATGATTTCTTCTTTTTTGGAGTATATAAACCCAAAAAAAATTTATTGAAACAGTTTACAGCATTGGTTCCAATGTATTCCGGAAATTATAATAATAGATCATCGTTACTTGCATTTTACGTGTCATTTACTTAGTTGCTGTTTTCTTTTGCTCGCTTTCTTTGGTGTCCTTAATTCCTTTCCACTATTGTATTATATTGAAGTATTTAATAGATTTTAGGTTTTTCGCAGTAGGCTGAATAATAGTTAGGTTACTGCGCTTTTTTCGTCGTTTAGAAGATTTATATAGTTTAGTTAGGAAGTTAGGGATATTTTTTTGTTCCTACTATTTTAGATTGAATTGTGTATTTTAAAGATTTCAAGTTTTAAGCAGTAATTGACTAATTGTTAGGTTCGTCGCTTTGTTGGTCGTTTAGATTTTTATAGTTTCCTCATATTTACGCAATGCCTCGCAAACGTAAATCAAATTTATCGAGCACCTCATATAAAGCTCGATGGATTAGGGAAAAGGTAGTTAAATAAAGATTTTAGTGATGGCTCACCAACTTCATCGACAAACAATCACTTAAAAAGGGTCAATGTCCTTTATATCCTTTACAACGCCCGCGGGAATATAAATGTATATAAAAAATAGAAGTTAAGATAGTGTTTTGGTATTTTGAATGAAAACCGGATGCAAAAAATGAAGTCCACGCGGACGAAGTCGCGGGCAAAAAGCTAGTAAATAATAAATAAATATATGCGGACATATGACACAGATCAAGTTAGCCCCAAACTAAGCAAGGCTTGTATTATGGAATACTAACTTAACTATATATTTAATATTATATAATACACATATAAATAACATCCAAGACTAAGAAACACCATTTATGCTCATCACATAAATGTTGCCCTCAGCGGGGATCGAACCCGCGATCTCCGGACCCAGAAGCCAGTCACCCAACAACTTGGCCACGGACGTCGTCATATTATCATCATATTATAGTATCGTGACAACCGTGATAGCCCAGTGGGTAGAACACTTGGTTATCGTGCAAGCGACTAGTGTTCGAATCCTGGGTCGGGCCTACACCAATTTGTCTTTTCTAAAGACATATGTGTGGTTAATTTATCATGGTTGTTAACGGTGAGGGAAAACATCGTGAGAAAACCCACATGGCTGAGTTGTACTTAGTCATGTGACAGTGTATTCGTACAAAACGGCGATAGGCCTGCCCCCTATCACGTGAGTACACTGTCCATGCAAAACGTGGGTACTCTGAACACCAGGTGACAAAGTCACGTGATGTTCAGAAGTATTAGTACCTCTGCCAACCCCTTCGGGAATATTCGGCGTGAACGTTTATGTCATTTATGTTTAAAAAAAAAACAAATATAAGTATATAGAAAATGATAGTAGAATAATTAATAGTATGATTAGTGAAAGGGGCGCTGATTTTTCAGATTTAACTCATACATACATACATATACTCACACTATTAGGTCCCATTGGGGTAGGTAGAAACTATCGATCACCACTTTGTACAATACTGGCAAACCTCTCAAACTTCATTTACAATAATAGAGCTTTTCGGACATTCCTCTATATCTATATATATAAAAGAAAGTGGTGTTAGTTACACTATTTATAACTCAAGAATGGATGAACCGATCTGGCTGAAAATTGTTAGAGAGGTAGCTCAGAACCAGGAAAAGAAGATAGGATATATATCATCAAGCTAAATATCGTAGGGGGTAAGCAGTATAAAAACTTAACACCATCCGTGCGAAACCGGGGCGGACCACTAGTTATATAGTTAGTAGTATAGTATAGTCTAGAAAACGAGCCGAAACCCAAAAAACCGCGGCAAAGTCGCTCCAAAATCAAGGTGATGGTGACAGTTTTTTTTGACTACCGTGGTGTGGTTCACTCCGAATTCCTTCCAGAGGGAGAAACAGTGAATACAGAATATTATTTAGGCGCCATGAAGCGTTTGCGTGAGAGTATCCGCCGAAAACGGCCAGATTTGTGGCAACACAACTCATGGCATCGTATTCACCTGATATGGCTCCGTCTGACTTTTTTTTATTTCCCAAGTTAAAATTACCACTACGAGGAAAACGTTTTGAGTCGATAAAAGCCATAAAAGAAAATTCGCTGAATAAGCTAAAGACTGGGTGAAGCGGTGGAGATGTTGTATTGCAAGCGACCTACTTTGAAGGCGATAAAATAAATATAGATGAATAATTTGTATTTTTTGTTTTATTGACAAATTCCCGATACTTAGTACACATAATGTATATTATATACTGGTATGATGCCAAATGGCATGGCACCAGGTGTGTGTGCGCTTTTAGTAGCTAGGTGAAGGTAATAAGAATAGATACAATTGTTCACAATAAAGACAGTAAAATCTATACTTATAATAAATCTGTAGAGAGGTCAATTCTGTACATGAAATATATTTTCAAAATAACTATCAGGTGATAAAGGATCGATACTGATGCCAAAAATGCAATCAGTAAAATTTTTTTCTGTCTGTCTGTCTGTCTGTCGGCTTGTTAACAAATAAACGTAAGTTAATATTGGTGCTGTACTAGGTAATGGGTAGATAGATTTAATATTCTTAACTTTCATTCGGTAAATATTTTTTGTCAAATGCGACTATTAACGTTGTAATTCAATTTTGGTCTTATTTTTCTGGAACATAAGGTAACAATGTCACGTGATGTTCTGAAGTATTAGTACCTCTGCCAACCCCTTCGGATATAAACTGCGTGAACGTTTGAGTTTTCTTAAATACAATTTCTCCAGCAAGAATTATGATCAATACTTATCGCCTTGTTTGTCTCCTTGCAATAACGCTTTGAAGAAAGCGAATTAATGAGAAATGAATTTGAATAGGAATATTGATAAGGGAGAGCCACAAGAGACTTTTCTTTCAAAGTTCTTTGAACGGTTTGAGAATGTTCTTGAAAAAGTGAAAGTCTTATAGCACATAATCATCTATAATAGAAAGAAAGAAAGAAAAGAAAGAAAGACATTTATTTGCTGCATAATAGGCACAAAAACTAACAATATGCACATAATAAGAAATAAAAAAGTAAAAAAATACAGAAAAAAAACAATATAACACTAAAATAATTAAAAACACAAAACAAAAATTAAATAAAAATATCTAAAAGTAAATATTATTTATTACAATTATAATATTCTCCTATTCCTCATCCCTTACCTTACCTACCATGTTTCAAACAAATAAAGAATTTAGCAGTGAAGTGTCGGCTTAAAACAACACTACCCCGATTCTTCCCGTGGGTGTACGTAAGAAGCCATTAAGGGTATTGGGGCTTTTTAATGGATTTTTCGGCGATGTGGTTGGAGAATAATTAGCGACAACCTTTATTATACCTTCTTTTCCCCACTCAACTTCCAAGAGTGGCTGAGGAATTTCCAATTTCCTAGTTCTGGCTACCTTTCTAGGAATTTATAGCCGTGAGTATATGTATGTGAAGAATTTCATTTCATTACGGGATATAATCGATATCATGAAAATTTTGACAGTCACTTTAGTAATTTTTACTATTTTAAAAACATTAGCTTACTTTCTATTGTATTCGTAATAAGCCGATGATTCTCAAATATTTTTTTATTAACGACTAGCAGCCCGTCCCGGCTTCGCTCGGGCATGAATTATCATTAACATTTTGTTTTTTATTTTATTACATGTATTATTATTTTAATATATTTTTTTTAAGTTTTAAGCTATGTTATATTTTTTTGCTGTGTAGTGTCGGCTTAGAATAGCACTACCCCATTTCTTCCGGTGGGTGTACGTAACAGGCGACTAATGGTTTTGGGGCTTTTGAGGGATTTTTGGGCGATGCGGTTGGTGACCCATCACCGACAACCTTTATTTCACCATCTTTTCCCCACACAACTTCCAAAAGTGGCTGAGGAATTTCTGATTCCTTAGCTCTGGCTACGCCTTCTAGGGATTTATAGCCGTGAGTATATGTATGTATGTATGTTATATTTTTTTGTATTTATATTTAGATATATTTTTTATTTTTTTTTATTTTTTATAATGAGTAATTACATCAAAAGCCATTCAATTTATAGAGTTAGAGCTTCCCTGTAAACAATATTTGACGTTGTTGTATTTTGGGGCAACAAAATAAATTGATGTTCAGGGGCTCCCACCCGCGACAGGCCAACGTACAGTTGACCGTGAGTAAAACAATTCTTTCGCAGGTCAATCCCTACTAATTTGAAGGTTTGGCCTTGGGACTTATTAATTGTTAAAGCAAAAGATGTTTTAACCGGAAATTGTAGCCGTTTAAATGGAATTGGCAGATCAGTTGGGATCATCGGTATCCTCGGTATATGAGCTATTTGACCGGCTGCTGGGCCAGTGATAATAGTCGCTACAATCAAATTTTGCTTTTACTCTTTGATAAGCAGCCTCCTGTACCCCTTCGTGACGCCTGCAACAACTTACTATGCATAGCTAATCGAGCGGAGTTTTATCTATTTTTTTAATTCGAGATAACTTTCGAATGGAATGTTCGAATTGAATAATTCAAAAAGTAATATAAGGGTATTAAAGTAGTCTGAAATAATATATACGTTTTTTATAAGGATTAGATAGGTACAAATAAAGAGCCTTTTCTAAAGCAGGATTTTAATTTAATTTTTAAATAATTTTATATAATGACGCTTGTTGTGAGATAACTATAATAGTTAGAGACATGCTGTCTGGGCATTTTTTTTAGATAATAATGTGTTCTATAAAATTGTAGTACATAATTTTATTCTATTGTCAATATTTTTCGCAGCGCACGCGATGTAAGGATTTTTTTTGGTATTTCTTTAACACCTTGGGTTACATTTTTGAAGTTTACGTAAGGATCCCTAATTTTTTGAAAATGAAATATAGCCTATGTCACTCGGGAATAGTGTAGCATTAAAACAGTGAAAGAATTTTTCAAATCCGTCCAGTAGTTTTGGAGCCTATTCAATTCAAACAAACAAACAAAAAATCAAACCTTTCCTCTTTATAATATTAGTATAGATAACGATATTAACCCCACTATAGAGTAATTTATAGAACATTTGATATTTCACGTTCAGACTAGGATTCAGCGTTAAAGATTTAGACAATCACTCAAGTGTAGTGCCGGCTTAGAATCTTACTACCTTTATCTACCCACGCGTGTGGTAAGAGGCGATTAAGGGTATGGGGCTTTTTTAAGTGGTTTTTGGGCGATTCGATTGGAGACCCGTCACCAACTATATTTTATTTCTACCATCTTGTCCCCTATCGACTTCCAAATGTGGCTGAGGAGTTTCTAGCTCTGAAGGTCTGGCTACCCCTTTTTGGGATTTATGGCTAGACAAGGGTAGTGACATTCTAAGCCGGTACTATACGGAATCACATAAGAAATAAGATAATAATTAATACGAGCAACTACATAAAATTACCGTGAACTTCACAATTTTCTAACCATGAACTATGCTAGAATATTAAAAAAGATAACATTTCAAATGTATGCCCAATATCAGTTCTTAAGATAGCAAAAATACGATTAAAATGTAATAATATATGAATTAAGATTAATGACGAGCAGTTTTTAAAACGGTAAAGTAAAGCTATGTTTGGATCTATTGTGCCATATCTTTAGCTGTTTGCCGTGTAGTGTCGGCTTAGAATAACACTACCCCATTTCTACCCGTGGGTGATCGTAAGAGGCGACTAAGGGTATAGGGGCTTTTTAAGTGATTTTTTTGGCGATGTGGTTGGAGACCCGTCACCAAAAACATTTGTTATTACCATTTTTTCCCCAATCAACTTCCAAAAGTGGCTGAGGAATTTCTTATTCTAAAGCTCTGACTACCCCGTTAAGGGATTTATAGCCGTTAGTATATGTATGTATGTAAATATTTGTATTAAGAGTAGTAAATATTGTGAGTTTGAATTAATGAAATGTCAACTCTACGAATGTCTGTTTAATAATTTAGATAAAATAACTCAAACTGAAGTCGAACCGTGTATCAATTTGGTTTGATGATAATTTGATTCAGATTGTTATTGTATTTTAGAGAGTAAATGTAAGCGTTTTCGTAACTTGAACTGATGTTGTATTGTTTAAGTATTGATGTGGGGGATTAAAAAAAGGAAAAAGAGGACGGAACTACGGTGTTAGTGCCCGCCACAGAAGGGATGAATCGAGGAAAAACAATATATCGGAATGTGATTGGAATATAATGTTAATAGTAAAAGGATATCGACGTTTTATTTATCTACTGACCACGACCCAATAGAAGTAAACGTTGTTCCCAATATAAGCTGAAATTCATGAAAACGCGTGGGTTGGTTGATAGACGAAAAATATGGCATAAACCGCCCACGCTTTATCGTGATTTTAAGCTTATCTTGGGCATTATTTTTCACTTTTTACTTAAATGTGCTTCAAAAGAGTGTTTTTTAGTTTTTTTTAAACTATATTTATTTTGAACTTTTTAGTACATACACATACACACATATACTCACGGCTATAAATCCCTTAACGAGGTAGCCAGAGCTTTGGATAGAAATTCCTCAGCCACTTTTGGAAGTTAATTGGGGAAAAGATGGTAACAATAAATGTTTTTGGTGACGAGTCTACCACATCGCCCAAAAATCACATAAATAGCCCCATACCCTAGGTCGGCTCCTACGTTCACCCACGGGTAAAAATGGGGTAGTGTACTAAACCGACACTACACGGTGTACTTTTTAGTACAGAATTTCATTATTTTTTTATGTTGGCTACGCTAAACAGGATAATGAATTATAAAATTATGCCTGATTCTCGATAAGTGTACAAATTATGAATTAAATAGGTCCGTTTAAAGTGGGACAAAATGAATTTAAAGGATTCATACTTACATACCAACTCTAGCCCATTTAGAAGCTAAACTTGAGAGCCTTCGAAAGCAAGTAGAAGCCATGGGCCTGCGAATTAATAGACGCAAAACAGTCGACATGCGGATAAATCCTTCAACGTCAGAACCATTGAAGCTTTAAGATACCCCTCTAGAATCCGCTCGTAAGTTTGTTTACCTCGGTAGTGTTATTACGTGTCAAGGAGGTGCAGACGAGGATGAAAGCAGGATACGGAAGGCAAAAGCGGCCTTGGCCCAACTGAGACCTGTCTGGGAGTCAAATGTCCTTTCCCGTCGAGTAAAGATCTCTCTCTTCGAATCCGCGGTGAAATCCGTTCTGCTCTTTGGCTGTGAAACGTGGAGAGTGACAAAAGGGCTGACGAATAAGTTCCAAGTCCTCGTCAATAAGTCTGAGGTCGATTCTCCGCATTTACTGGCCAATGACAATCCGGAACGTGGACCTGTGGAACCGATCGATGCCAGCAGACTCCAGCTGTGACTGATATCGCACTCAGAAAATGGAGGTGTATGGGGCATACATTTCGAAGAGGGAAAACGCCACACAAACGCCAGCATCGCTTACGAGTGGAAACCACCGGACGGGGCGCGAGCCCGCGGCCGTCCCGTACACACTTGGCGCCGGAGCGTGGAACGCGAGCTGCGAGCGACGGGACTGAGCTGGAGTACTGCCAGGGAAGTTGCGGCAGACAGGAAGGCGTGGCGGGAGCTTGTACAGGCCCTGTGCACCAGTGGGGTGCCTTAGGACGACAACAACAACATACTTACATACATACACACAAGTGAAGCTAATATAAGTGTGTTAAAAAAGTAAGTCAGCTAAAATCAATACTGTCTGCCCTACCCTTTTAGAAGTGATGGTGGTGTAAAGCCTGTTTTTTTCTGTTATATGTAAACTTTTCAACAATATCTTTCATTTTATACAATACTTACTTTAAAAATGAACTTATCTTTCATAAAAATGTCTAGACTGTTAAGATCTATCGCAATTTTGTTATAGAAAGATTAAATTTGATTATATTTAAAATTCCGTCGCAATAGTTCTTAAAATGACCGATAAAATACTAATTAATTATATTTTAAATGTAACAGCTTATCAAGATATATTTATCACAAGTTTACCCTTAGCCGCCTCTTACGATAACCCACGGGTAGAAATGGGGAAGTGTTATTCTAAGCCGACATTACACGGCAATGCCGATACTACGCGGCAAATATTTACATGAACACCTAATATGACTTGGTACTAAGCAAGTTGTCCTAAAACTTCTTAGTATTTTACTAAGTGCTTCAAAAGCGTGTTTTTCATTACATTCGTCGAAAATATGATGATTAAAATTTGTTAGTATAATAAGTATAAATATAGCCATGTTAGTTTCCTCACAATAAAAAACTTTTTATTAAAAAAAAAAAATTGTTTATTGCGCATTTTGAATTACATAGCGATTTTTCCAATGGCCCCTGCACTAGGTAAAACCTGTATTGCGGTAAAACCTGTAACTACATTAAAAATCAAACGTTCACGCAGAGGAGGTACTCATACTTCTCAACTCTTCTAAAATCACGTGCTATTGTCCCTTAGTATTCAGAGTACCCAAGTTTTGCTTTGACATAGTACTCACGTGATAGGGGCAGGCCTATCGCCGTTTTGTAGGAATACACTGTCACATAACAAAGTACAAATTAGTCATGCGGATTTCCTCACATTTTTTTTCCTCAGCGTCAACAAAAATGATAAATTAACCACACATAATTACTTTAGAAAATATAAATTGGTGTTGACCCGAACAGGGATTTGCACCCTCATTGTTTGCACGATAAGCGGTGTTCTGCCCACTGAGCTATAACGGTTGCTAAAAACTATCAGATTTTTTGTGTCCTCAGTGTTCGGTTTAAAATTTGACATGCCGTTTAAGCCATTTTTCCGTGAAAGGGGACTCATTCTATATTGGGGGACATTTTGTCATCTTTTTATGAGACTGAGATAAGAGGCAAGTCTAAATTGAAACTATTTTGAACGATAACACGATTCCATGACTAAGAATAAATCAGTCATATGGGTTTTACCTTAACTCAAAGCTAATCAGTGCTATAAATAGTAACTTAAGTCCCAAAAAAGGGTAGTATGAGCGTCAGAATTACATACATACATACATATACTCACGGCTATAAATCCCATGAAGGGGTAGCCAGAGCTAAGGAATAAGAAATTTCTCAGCCACTTTTGGAAACTTGTGTGGGGAAAAGATAGTAAAATAAAGGTTGTTGGTGATGGGTCTCCAACCGCATCGCCCAAAAATCCCTTAAAAGCCCCCAATACCGTTAGTCGCCTCTTACGTACACCCACCGGAAGAAATGGGGTAGTGCTATTCTAAGCCGGCACTACAGAGCATAAATTAGAAATCCCTCAACCAGTTTTGGATATTTAATGGCGAAAAAATTATAAAATAAAGTTTGGTACGTGATAGTTTTCCAGCCACATCACCCAACAATTACATAAAAACCACAAAAGGAAAGTGAATTAGTGCTATTTTTAGCCGATAAACCACCGCTTTTGTGAGTACCCTTATGATATTTTGCTCTTCGCTTACAAAATTTAGAAAAAATGTTTATGTCTCGAAAAGACGTACAGAGGGAATACTCTGCTTCTGAATTCAAACCCAAACCTCTTAGAACTTAGGTATTACTTTTTTCCACTAAGCTGCGAAGGTTGTTGGTAAAGGTTTCTTTTATTTGTATGTTATATTATTAATAATAAAACAATAAACATGAATGCATCGCGTGTTCGCTTAAAAATAGCACCGCCACTGACCTATTAATATTATAGACAAGTCATTAAAAATTGGAAAAGAACGCTTTCTTCTTTAGTGCGGGAAAGTTTTATGAGGCTAGAAAGAAATTTAGTCATATCAGGTCACAGCCAATAACCGTTGAGTTATTTTTTTTCAATGCAATGGGAAATCGTTTAATATATAGTAATAATAGTGAATGAATACATACATAGGCATATTATTTTAAGTTATTTAGAATGTTAGTTATTTTATTTTTGTTTAACCAAATAACATTTTTATGTATCAATTTTTTTTTTTTTTTAAATGTCAAAATATATTATTTCTCTATATATCACAAAAGTACATATGCAATTTACAACTTACTTACTAATATTTACAAGTCACAATACGCGCCCCGTGTCATATCTGGTGTAAAAGTGCCTAGCACGCTTGCAGCATTGCCACGTTGTATGGCCAACGATATTCTTTGAACCAGATAAGACACGGAGCGTGGATCTGATCCAACGTCCCTCAAGCGCCGTCCAATGCTCCGGACAAGCTCCCACGCCTCATCGCACCACGCGCCGCTCACCTCGACCGCAAACGGCACGAACAAGTACGTGTCCTTCAGAGCCAGGTACTTCGCGTGCTTCTGAGCAGCTGCCCACTCCGCCGCGGCACGTGGGGCTCTCGTGGCTCTGGGTAGGTGGGATGCTGCGTATGTACTGACGCAGGTGGCGTCCCACACGAGGCATCGTCCCATCTCCCACGGAATGAGAGTGAGTCCATCCGGACGTTTACCATCTGTCCTCAGCAATCCGGGAGGCTCCAGCACACACGGCACCCCGGCGGAAACAAGTGCACGGCGGAGCACATCATTCAGCATGTGATGACGTGGAAACCGACCAGCTGACTTAGCGCAGCTTAACCCGTGGTGCCCACGAACATCAACTGCTGCCCCGCACCTGCATCGGTGTGCATCGCACACGTTGCCTCCGAGCCGCAATGCCACTGCCACCCTTAAAGACTCATCGTCCAGGGCGGTGCCCAATCCGGGTGAAGGTTTATTAGGTGAAAGGTATATAGGGTGAAATTGTGTATGTAATTGATCGCAAGTGTGCCAGTTATGTTATGTTAGTCTAAGATTGTTATATATTTTACACACCTAATAAATAAATAAATAAACTGAAAATGAATCATGCGTCGAAATAAAATTGCTCGAAACTCACGGCTATAAATTCCAAGTAATGTATGCGAAAGTTTCAGAATGCCAAATTCCCCAGCCACTTTTAGAACTAAAGTGATAAAAAGCTTGCAAATGAAGACAGTTGTTGATAGTGATCACCTCATGAAAACATAAAAAGCCATAACCGCTTTATTGATCCTGCCCAGCAAGTACGAGCCGTGTTTAAACTAGTTATCGCGTGGGATAAAGCAGCCATCTCTTACGCACTTACTGAGTATCGTATACTGCCATCTCATTCTAACCATTATCGTGTCGATAAAATAGCGTTTGTGTTTGCCCTTCTGTACGGTAGCCGCGGTAAGAAATGGGTTAGTCGATAATCTTAGCCGATATTACACCAAACTCAAGACTAAACTCAAACGTTCACGCCGCTTCTACCCAATGGGGTTGGCAGAGGTTGGAATACTTCTGAACATCACGTGACATCGTCACCTGGTGTTCAGGGTACCCACGTTTTGTCTGAACAGTATACTTCAACGACAGGGGGCAGGCGTATCGCCGTTTGGTGCGAATACACTGTCAAATGATTAAGTACAACTTGGCCATGTGGATTTTGAATAACGTGATTCTTCTTCGCAAACGAAAACAAATAATGGAGATAATTAAGGAAAAATCCCAATGAAGTATATCTCCTGGTATAAGTATGACAACCACAATGAGAGATGGGATAGTGATGAGTGAGATAGTGGTTTTCAGCATCAACAAAATTATAGTTGTGATTGCTAACCGCTGGGACACGCCATTTATAGAACGCTGTATATAGTTACATGCGGCTGTATATATGTATGATATTAAATTATTTGTTCGTCATGTATAAATATAAATGATCACTAATATTTATTTTAAGTAGAATAAGAAACTAAGACATATGGATTTCAGTCCTAAATAAATGATTTCTTTGGATATTTATGGAAGTTGGGTTGTGAAAACATTATAAAATGAAGGATGGTTGGTCATGGTCACGTCACATCACCCAATATTCACTCAAACGGCCTTATACCCTTAGTCACTTGGACCACTTGGAACACCCGTGGGATAAAATGGTTCTAAATCGACGGTGCACAGTGATAATTATATAAAATTATGACTAGTCCATAGTGATATAGTCCATGGCTTTTCGCGGATCTAATCATTGGCAAAACCCGATTCTGATAAATTCTTCCTTTATCGATACGGATTGATAAAGACAGATAGATACTGTATATTTAAGCTATTTTGTGATTCACTCGTTACTCTCCTTTCTGGAGGCGACAGAGCACGCACCTTCACGCTTCATAACCGCCAATAGGTGGACAGGAGCACTCATTGTTAACTTGTGGATATTTTATCAAGTAAGTCTTTTTGTTTAATAACTGTCATATGCTTTTAGTTTTTTTAAAAGAGACGTATGCAGGAATTGTTGATTATAATACCTGAAATCAGATTAGTGGCAAAAACTGGTCTGTTACATCGTTTGTTATTATGGTATGTTGTTTGGCATCGTATAATCATAGTTTCTAATTTGTTTATGAATCAGTACATTCAGTATTTTGATATTATTTGTTATATTTGTATTAGTTCTGGATATATCAAAATCACAATCAAGTTAATTGCCAACGTTGCATAGTAAATATCATATATTCGGTAATATTGTAAAATAAAATATAAATATTACATAACTAAACAATATGATAGATAATCTAACAACAAAGAACCAAAATCTATTAGACTCGCGACGTTATTTTGTACCCAAAATCATAGTTCACAAGTAAAATGTGGACCCACTCAAATCTCAATCGAACGCACAACAATGTGAAATATATAGAGCCAATTAAAATATTAGCTCTTTCGTTTGAAGAAATGTTCTTAATGATTACTTCTATTCAATTCTACAACTCTTAATCCAATAGTCCAATGAGTACCCCACACTAGCTGTCAGGCTAATTAGTGCTGCCGTTAAGGTTATAAGACTTTTTACAGATATACAGATTAGTCGGTTGGTTTGAAAAGCTATTTTTACAGTATGATAAAGAATTTATGGTATTTTATTCGGATGCATTGGCCAATTGTGGCTCTCGTTCGTAGAACTTGACATTATTTTGGGCATACATCGATCCATAAGATATTATAATGCACATAAATAAAAGATGTTATTAAAGGAAAGAAAAATTTCGATACCGTGATAGCCCAGTGGGTAGAACACTCGGTTATCGTGCAAACGACTAGTGTTCAAATCCTGGGTCGGGCCTACACCAATTTGTCTTTTCTAAAAGACATATGTGTGGTTAATTTATCATGGTTGTTTACGGTGAGGGAAAACATCGTGAGGAAACCCACATGGCTGAGTTGTACTTAGTCATGTGACAGTGTATTCGTAGAAAACGGCGATAGGCCTGCCCCCTATCACGTGAGTACACTGTCCATGCAAACGTGGGTACTCTGAACACCAGGTGACAAAGTCACGTGATGTTCAGAAGTATTAGTACCTCTGCCAACCCCTTCGGGGATATTCGGCGTGAACGTTTATGTTATGTTATGTTATGTTAAAAATTTCGACACTGGCGGGGCTCGAACCCGCGACCTTCGGGTATACGCCCCCGTCGCTCTGCCAACTAAGCTACAGTGTCAGTGTCAGAGTAATAATCCCCACATGAGGAATTCATGTCAAAAACATTAAATTATATTATAATGCAGTTTGTAAATAAATAATTACACATATATGCTTGAAGGTGTCGTTATTTACATATATCATCCAAAAGTTTACGCTTAAGTAATTTTTTTATCAATAGAATAATATGCGTGCGTTAAACGCATAACATTTAGTTTTATTCTATAACAATAACATTAAAAAGAAAACTAAACATCACAATTTATAGGTCACATAAGTGTTTGTATCTAAAGGCCAGTTTAACCTTTACAGATTTAATGAAAACACAGTATATTGTCCGTTTTTATAGATATTTTCAACAGAATTTTAAAATCTTAAGCTGGAAATTAAAAGAACATAAATCACAATCATTTGACATGGTAAACTTTTTACATGAAAATGTGGTTCTTAATTTTTACCATTAATTACAAAATAAAACATACATAAACACGAAAACAGAAATTAATTCATTCTTTAACCCACAACCTCCGTAAACTCTAGAACCCTTGAACTTCAACGGCATCGACCAATTATAAGTTAATAAACTGAAAAATCATTGAACTTGACTACCAATAAAGGTCGTCACAAACCTATTACCAGACGTAATCATTATCGATATCAAATATTATCAATAATCATGTCATTAAACTATTTTAATTTAAACATATTGCCAATTTATATCTTATCAACTCATTCAATATGTCATGCGTAATTTGGATTTTCCAATAATGTAAGATTTCATTGATTACACTGATTAGGTGGCACGAAAATTAACTTTGTTGTGACTTTATTGGTTTATCCCTTTTAGGGTTTTGTACCGAAAAGGTATACAGGGCACTTAATTATTTATTTGAAAGACATTCCAACAGTGTTGGCACGTTGGTCAATTACAAAAAGAAAAAATGTTATCATCCCGATACGAATCTCATGAACCGCGATAGAAAGACACTTGAAATTTTCTCAGATTTTTTTTTTGCTTCTATTAGCTATGCTAACAATTGCAATAATTCGGTATTGAAAGTTTTGTTTTTGGTATCGATTAAAATATTTTAAAATATTTTTGCTGTGTAGTGTCGGCTTAGAATAGCACTACCCCATTTCTTCCGGTGGGTATACGTAAGAGGCGACTAACGGATTTGGGGCTTTTAAGGGATTTTTGGGCGATGCGGTTGGAGACCCATCACCAACAACCTTTATTCTACCATCATTTCCTCACTCAACTTTCCAAAAGTGGCTGAGGAATTTTTAATTCCTTAGCTCTGGCTACCCCTTTTAGGGATTTATAGCCGTATATATATATGTTTTTTTATTCGATAGTAAACACGAAAATAAAAGACAAATTTGAATATTTTTTATTTAAAATGGGTAATTGTAAAGTTATGTTTTTTTAAAGATGGTTCATCTTGTCTCTTGACAACGTCATCAATCAACAAAATCATGTAGCGACATGTAAATCAAGCGATATGTTTACTAAAAATATTACTGATTGCAAAACATTTCACGAATTAGTGATCTCAAATGATATTATTACGATATTATCTATACTTATAATAAATCTGCAGTGAGGTTAATTCTGTACATGAAATATATTTTCTAAATAACTATCAGGGGGTGATTAGTGATCGATACTGATGCCAAATATGCAATCAGTAGAATTTTTGTCTGTCTGTCTGTCCGTCTGTCTGTCTGTCTGTCGGTTTGTATGTTCCTTATGGAAACAAAAACTACTCGACGGATTTTAACGAAACTTGGCACAATTATTTTTCATAATCCTTGGCAGGTTATAGTACACTTTTCAGCGGAGTAGTGAAGGGGAATTTTGGGAAATTTTGGGAAAACGGGAGAAGTTACTCCATTTTTTAAGCTTCTGTCGCGTGTGCAGCCTTAATGGTTAAACTTATATAGAAATCATGTACGACGGAAATATTCTTCATAAAATTGTCTAAATAATTTCCCGCAACAGTATATATTTATCTTTTATGGTTGACTCACAATAACACCTGATAACTCCTCCTGAAAGCTTAGCAGTTCAGAGCATTCTGATTTATTTGTTTACTTTTACGTTTATAATACTCTCACTCATCCTGAATTTTAAAAAGGTAAAGTTAATGCCTATATATTAAAAAAATTGTCATAGAAATCGGTAGACAAACACCGAAATTATACATGAAATAAGCCATCGCGCCCGTGACCAAAACCAAATCGTTACTAATTTACATATTACATACTAGATGGCGCCAGTAATTGCATCCATGCACATACATACATATACTCACGGCTATAAATCCCTACAAGGGGTAGCCAGAGCTAAGGAATGAGAAATTCCTCATCCACCTTTGGAAAGTTGAGTGGGGAGAAGATGGTAAAATAAAGGTTGTTGGTGATGGGTCTCCAACCGCATCGCCCAAAAATCCCTTAAAAGCCCCAATACCGTTAGTCGCCTCTTACGTACACCCACCTTAAGAAATGGGGTAGTGCTTTTCTAAACTGACACTACACAGTTACTTCGCTAAAAATACTTCGTAGCGTTATAAAGTTAGTAAACATATTTTATTTATTTATTTTATTATCAAGATTTGTGCTCAAAATATTTTTTTAAGAACTTTTTTCTTCATATATATTCTTTATAATATTGTCAGTTATATTGAAAGTATTGAATATGAATAATAATATTTCAATGAAATCATTTTCCATATATTTAAAATACAGATTATGCATTTAAGGTATTATACATAACCTACCCTAGCTAAATGTGACCTAACTTTTTTTCACCTGCAGGAGGCTTTCGCCCCCAGGTTCAATATTTTATTCGGATGTTTAGTTTTATTATTCGAAGTTAAATAAATTTGTAACTAAAATGTAATTTGATCCTGTTCATAGGTGTTTGAATTAGTTTATTTTTTTCGGTATGTTTTGGGGTTTTTCATCGGTAATAGAAATAGAATATAGTTGAGGGATCGGGGATTGGACTACCGCTCAGGGGCATTTCAGGTCCAGAGGATTTCGCTCGCTGTGCAGCGTGGAAATGCTGCCATTGTGATGGCCTAATTTTGTTATGTTACTTTTAATTTTTTCTTTATTATTTTTGATTTAGTTAAAGTTTATGGTTAATTTATTTGCTACAAATATATATAATATATATATTCATAAATAAAAGATGTTATTAAAGGAAAGAAAAATTTCGACACTGGCGGGGTTCGAACCCGCGACCTTCGGGTATACGCCCCCGTCGCTCTGCCAACTGAGCTACAGTGTCAGTGGGCATCCAGTGCGAAATTTCTCTATCCTTTGTTTCTTTTTTACACGTTCAAGTAGTGTATACCGGGGGCGTATACCCGAAGGTCGCGGGTTCGAACCCCGCCAGTGTCGAAATTTTTCCTTCCTTTAATAACATCTTTTATTTATGAGTAATAATCCCCACATGAGGAATTCATGTCAAAAAACATTAAATTATAATATATATATATGTTGGAGGTTCTTTTATTTTTCTGCACCATTATTATTTCCCAATGTTTAGGGGGTCTTCTATACAGCCAACGTAATTTTCCTGCTCATGCATGCTTGGTATTGATATGGAAAGTAATGAAGAAGTTAGAAATATCCAAACATTACTTTTTATTATTTCAGGGATGCCTTCATACATACATACAAATACTCAAGGCTATAAATCCCTAGATGGGCTAGCCAGAGCTAAGGAATGAGAAATTCCTCAGCCACCTTTGGAAAGTTGAGTGCGGAAAAGATGGTAAAATAAAGGTTGTTGGTGGTGTTAGTCTCCAACCGCATCGCCCAATAATCCCTTTAAAGCCCCAATACCGTTAGTCGCCTCTTACGTACACCCACCGGAAGATATGGGGTAGTGCTATTCTAAGCTGACACTACACAGCTGGATGCCTTTATTCATAAATAAAAGATGTTATTAAAGGAAAGAAAAATTTCGACACTGGCGGGGTTCGAACCCGCGACCTTCGGGGTACGGGGGCGTATACCCGAAGGTCGCGGGTTCGAACCCCGCCAGTGTCGAAATTTTTCTTTCCTTTAATAACATCTTTTATTTATGAGTAATAATCCCCACATGAGGATTTCATGTCAAAAAACATTAAATTATGGATGCCTTTATGTTTTTTATAAATTATTATGCAGACTCCAACTCATACGTTCACGCCTAATATTCCCGAACAGAGGCAGAGGTACTAATACTTCTGATCATCACGTTTTATTTAACACAGGCGTATCACCGGTTTTGTACTACTACACTTTCACATGACTTAGTAAAACTCAACCATGTAGGTTTCCTCACGATGTTTTTCCTCACCGTTGTGTAGTCTCATGTATTTATCTTCATTGTGTCCGCTACAGAATGGGTGAAGTGAAGCACTACACGCGCGCTCAGGTGGCCGAGAAGAACGGCAAGAAGGGAGCCCCAGCCTGGATCATCATCAAAGACAGCATCTATGATGTCACTTACTATGTTAAAGAGGTGAGTTTGTTATTGGTTCTTATTGGAGAAAATAATCATTATCATTTATTTGCTAGTATAACCCTTAGCCACCTGACGTCGGTCTCACAGACTCTGGTAATTTTATTTTTAAAATAATTCTGATGCTATGCGCGCGGCGCAACCGTCCGTTCATGTACTTTTTCTAATCCACCGTCTGCACGCGCCACGCGCTCGGCAGCTCCTGACGTGCGCGCAGTTGTGAATTATAGGTAATTATATTTCGTGAGCGGTCTGAGTGACCGACCTCAGGTAGTTACGTTATTTTTACTACATAGTATTTACCGAACAAACGCTCAGCACATCATCATCTAACAATTCTGAAAAGCTTGAAAAACGGAAGACTTGTTCAACATGTGACCCTAAAAAGAAGCGTAAAACAGCTTATATGTGTTTTGTATGTAAAAATCCGATTTGCATTGAATGCAGTCAAAAAATGTGCCTTGATTGTCGCCGCAACTTGTAAAACTTTGCAAGTTGTGATTTTATAAAAATTATGCCTTGTTTGAGCCAAAAGTGATTTAGGATTTAAGAAAATATGTTGAACTGATAGTAAATAAGTAAATAATATTATGTCGCACTTAAAATTCCTACTCAGATCTCTAATTTCCAAAGTTCCTAATTTTTGTTCTATAATTTCATATGTTTATGTTAAGTGTCGATTAAGGATAAGTTAATAAAGATTTTTGTATTGTTTAAAAACTTAAAATTAATAAAAATATAATAAACATACATATCTGACTGTCATTTAAAATAATATATAACAATAAAATAATTAAACATAGTAAATACGCAAGCGGTCTCAATGACCGACGTCAGGTCGTAGTGTAACTGAAAAACACGTTAGGTGGCTAAGGGTTAAACGATTGCTGTGTAGTGTCGGCTTAGAATAGCACTACCCCGTTTCCTGCGTGGGTGTACGTAAAAGGCGACTAAGGGTATTGGAAATTGTAAGGAATTTTTGGAAACCTATCACCACCTTTATTTTACCATCTTTCCCCCACTTAACTTCCACAAGTGGCTGAGGAATTTCTAATTCCTTAGCTATAGCTACCCTTTCTGGGGATTTATAGCCGTGAGTATATGTATGTATAAGAATACAATAAGGTCTTAAAATATCAGTTTGAAATGAATAATGAGATATTAAAAAAAGGGCTTTTTAAGTAATTATAGAGCGATGTGACTGTATTTTACCCATCTTTCCTCTCATAGTGATATAATAAAAACTACATATTATGATTTCCTTCCAAAAGCCTAATTCAACGTTCCAAATGGCTAAAGAATTATATATACTGTAGCTGCATGGGAAAATCATCGTCGTCATCAAATTTTTAAGACACATCTTTTTCCTGGATTCATGAATTATTTTCGAAAACATTCAATTGCTCCAAAGTTCAATATTATAATCATTTAAATACTGCTTCACTAGATAAGATATGTCTTCGTATAAACCAGTTTGGATAGCCGGTATATTTTAAGCGGCTAATTTGATTGACATATTTAGCATTACAAGTGTTTTTGTACATACATACATATACTCACGGCTGTAAATCCCTAGAAGGGGTAGCCGGAGCTAAGAAATTAGAAATTCCTCAGCCACTTTTAGAAGTTGAGAGGGGAAAAGATGGTAAAAATAAAGGTTGTTGGTGATGGGTCTCCAACCGCATCACCCAAAAATCCCTTAAAAGCCCCAATACCGTTAGTCGCCCCTTGCGTACACCCATCGGTAGAAACGGGGTAGTGCTATTCTAAGCCGACACTACACGGCAAAGTGTTTTTGTATTGTTTGTTTATGAAAAATATTACTAAAATCAAAAGGTAGTTAGTTACGTGATGTTTGTCATCTCATATATTTTACAAAGCGTCGAAAGGGCTGCCCCGTATTACTTAGTGAAGTATTTTTTTTAAATACATTAATATATAAATGTATAAATAAAATTAGTAAGAACTCTTTACTGTATTTTTAATTGGTATTGCACCTTCGTATAAAGCATCTTTACGACTATCGATTGAGTGGCAAGCAATATTGTTGTCAAAACATGTACATATTTATGACATTGCCACGACAATCCTACAGTTAGCGTCGCAAGCGACAGTTTACGACTGTCATAACATAACTCACGCCGTGATTTCCCATTGGGGTAGGCAGAGACTATCGATTGCCACTTTGTACGATTCTGACAAACCCAAAGAATGGACAAACCTCTCTAGCTTCGTTTACATCCATCAATCTTCTCATACATGCTCTTTTATTCTCCATACTTCGCACGCCTGCCGAACACACTCGCTATTTGGTCCAATTGTGTCCTCCGATGTCGTAATTTAGGTAATATTATATTATTTTTTAAGGATCTTATCTCAATATATATCGGTATGCTTACCTAGTATTAGTAATATTATATTTAAGATTATTGTAGTATATCGCTGTTGTTCATCCAAATAAATAAATAATATTTATTGTATTATTTCAGCATCCTGGTGGCGAAACCATTCTCGACGAAGCTGGCTCGGACGCCACTAAGGTGTTTGAGGGTATCGGTCACTCTTCGGACGCGAAGAGTTTGCTCGCGAGATTGAGGGTCGGAGAAATTGTTGAGGTATGGGATTTTATACATACATACATAACAGCTATGAATAGCAAAAGTATTAGCCAAAGCATCTTAATTGGAAGTCCTTTAGCCTTTAGAAATGCGTTAGTGCTATTTTGATTCCGACACAGCAACACACGTATATAGCTTTTACCCGCGGCCACGATTGCATGTAATGATTTTTCGACAATCAATTTATGCCGCAGATGAATCAAAGTTAAGTATAATAGAATTCTCTTTTTGAAATCAGTTGATGATATGTATTTTAAAAGGGCCTACCCTCTACCAACCCTTTCGGGGATGTACGGCGTGAACCTTTGAGTTTGAGTTTTTGAATAGAGGAAGTTTACGTTTGCCAGGGTCGCACAAAATGTAATCTTTTAGTAGTCTATGCCTACTCTTATCGGAGTTTATGATTAAAGTTTATACGCAACCTTTGTTTTAAATTAGTGCCTTACCCCTCACTTCTCAGCCCGACCATAGTAGATAGCCTCATTATATATTGTTGTAAATTAATGAATATTATTGCAAAATTGCAAGTGTTTGGTTTTCCTATTGTATATATTTAGTTTTCATTGTTGTTTTTACTTTTATTTATGTTATAATGTTTTCTTTTTTCCCATCAAATATGTGTCTGATGAGCTTTAGTAAAATAGCTGTAGTATTAAATGTGTAAATAGTGCAATTTTAAATACCTATATTTAAGTTAAACAGGGCTTTGACTGAAAATCAGCGTATGATGAGTATATACTCTGTCATGCGAGTGCTGAGTCAAGGCCTTTTTGGTAATGTTTTTTTTTCTTTTTTTGTATATATATATTTGTCATTGTCTTGTGTTAATTACCAAATAAACATTATTTCTTTCTTTCTTTCTATATTTTTGTTCGCAATCATTAGAAGTTGTTATATTTTAAATATTAATTACTTTATTTTGTCCTTTTCCTATTTTATTAAATGTTTTTCGAAAGGCTCAACGTAAAGATAAACTTACTGCTTTATTGGAAGTTCCTTTTGATTATATTTGTTAACGCAGGACGGTTTATGTAGCACGCCATAACCTTTAAACTGACTGACCTATAATCACGGCTTAAATATACGAAAAAGTAGGCAGGCTATGTAAGTAGGTTTCTTTTTATTGCGTGAATGAATGAATGTTATAAGTTACTTTCTTTTACTTAGTTACTTACTTACTTATACTCACGCCCGTTGTTCCCATCGGGGTAGGCAGAGGCTATCCATCGCCACTTGGTACTATCCTGAAAAATCTCTCTAGCTTCTGTCACTTTCATCATCCTTCTCATTCATGCTCTTTTATTCTTTTCACTATTGTGACTTAATAATATGAGAATTAGTGAATAGACTATCGCCTTCGTAAGAATGTTTTCGATTTGTTAATAGTTGTGATGGAGAAATAAAGAATTTAGCATTTAACACATAACACCCTGATTTTTTCTTCCATCATATGTGACTTACTATTACTTACGATTATTACTATTATTACTCACAACGACAACGCTGAGTCAGACGCCATTTTGTTGTTTTCGCGCATTATGTGAGCTCAACACTGTTTTTATTGTTAAATGTTTTTTTTTACCTTCATTTTTTTGTTAAAATAATTACATGTTCATGTGCGACTGGCAACGAACAAAAGTTTTTTCTTCTTCTTCTTTACTTACTCCAGCACATGGAAACTTGAAACGTGATACGCTCTCTCGAAAGACTATGCGAATGATATATGTCTATAACAAAGTGTCTCTTTATATGTTAATCACTGTTACAAGGTTTTTTTAAGTCAAATAAAGATGGTAACTGTTTTGGTGTTGCTTTGTTGTAGTCACAATTCATTTAAAAAAAAAATAACAGTAACATCACAAAACAAAAAACCCAGATTTTTTTATCAATTTCTACAGTGATTCTAAGTACCTACAAATTATTTCATGTATTTACGACCTTTAAACTAATTTATTAAATGGTTTTAATAGCAATTATCACTTGATCTACATCATTTACAGTATAAACTAAGACTTTTCGCTCATTCATTATCAAAATATATGCTTTTCAATTATCGCATAACACCGTCCAGTAAGTCAACAAGCCTACAGATGTAGTTACCAAATGGAAACAAAATAAAACGCTACTTAAGTGCTCGCCCTCACTTAGTTAATATACTTAAGGGTCATTTAATCTTGCGAGACGAATGCCTTACGCACTGAACATGTTGCGTTAAGAACCTTTTTGTAGCTAGATCTACTGAAATACTTAGATGTTTATCGCCGTGTAGTGCCGGCTTAGAATGTCACTACCCCTTTCTACCCACGGGTGTCGTAAGAGGCGCCTAAGGGTGAGGGGCTTTTTTAAGTGGTTTTTGGGCGATGCGGTTGAAGAGCCATCACCAACGATATTCATTTCTACCATCTTGTCATGTCAAGTTCTAAATGTGGCTGAGGAGTTTCTAGCTTTAAAGCTCTGGCTACCCCTTTTTGGAATTTATGTCCATGAGTATATTTATGTATGCTATTGAACAATTATCAAAAATAAGTTTGAATGATATAAAGGGTTAATGTTGGTTGCAAACAAAATAATTACAACATTAAATTTAGCTTAACCCTTTTTAATTATTATTTATGGTGGTTTTTGCAATTTTTCATTGTATGGTTATTTTCTGAGGGCCCTCGTTTTGTGATGGAGGATTACACTGTGTGATACCAAGGGAAGGTTCTTTCTTTAAACTCGATTTTATCCCTCTTTAAATGGACCGATGTAATTCAAAATTAGTTCACTTATCAAGAACCATGGATAATATAATAATTTCATAAGTTCATCACATTTTCCTGATTACGTTCGCTATTATTAAATAATTTCAAATAATTCGGACTTAAAAGATAAAAATAAATATGGTTAAAAAAACAAAAGAAACGCTTTTACGCACGCAACTAAAAAGTAAAAAATAATTCCCATGTAAAAAAATCTTGTGTTTCAGTTTGTTTTAACTATATTTATTTTCTGGTACCCACTTTAATCAAATATATAATTGATCATATAGCATGAGGCTTCGGAGCGCAGGTTGTCATACAGTTATTTACCTCATCTTTAACCAAAATAAACTGATTCTCTATCGATAAACTTAACCATTAATAAATACCAATTAATTTTCTTGTTGCAGGAAGAAAAATGGTATGACGCTAATGGCAAAAAGAAAAAGAAGGTCAAAGTAGAGAACAGCGAAGAAGAAATCAAATCTGGAAGCATCCTCAGCCTTTGCACTTGTGGATTTTTATGATATTAATTGACCATGATTTTATTTTATAATTACCGCCTAACTCATACTTCCTAAGATAATATAAACTGAAAGTATAGAACACACAATAAGTGTAGTAAATCACGATTGATGAATATAGTACAAAAACTGAAACACGCGCTTTTGACATTTAACTAAAAAGTAAAAAATAATTGCCAGTAAAGTGCAAATCATGAAAAAGTGTTGGGTGTTCGAAAAACGAAAAATTTGCAATAGTTGTACCTTGTTTTCAATCGTCATTCTGCATGGCCAGTCTATGTTTTCTTTCGTAAGTCATCTCCTAGTTAAGTATTTTCTGAATTTCTTTTTGCCTTAAAATTAATGTCAGTAAACTGTATTTTCTCATAGTTTCTTCGACTTGAAGAGTAGTTCAACCTTAAAAATCTTTAAGTAGTGTGAATAGGTGTGAACTAATTCCTAATTAAAATAAGAATATTATAGATTAAGTATGTAAGTGTAATTAGAATAAGAAAAACTAATTTATCGAACTACAATCAGTAGGTAATTTTAGGAACTTACTATAAAATTTAGTACGGACCCATTGTTTATATATTGACCCATATTTCATCAAACAGTGTCATATAATATGCCAATAAACTTTATTTTATTGTTCCTAACAAGACGCGGATTCTATAATATTAAAATTGATTTGATATTGAATACATAAAAAAACTGTTTCTAAATAAATGAATTGAGAATCCTCAGTCAAAGTTCACACAAATGAAATATATCAGTTTGTTTGTAAATAGAATTTACAGTGCAATGATTTTGCATATATGATCAAATTTTTATAACTTCAAAATAAAAGTATTAAAAAAATCAAATTAAAAATTTTATTCACCCTATCAAGGCGATAAAACACAGGACTATGATTTTTGTACAGAGCTGTGATAGCTCAGTGGGTAGAACACCGCTTATCGTGTAGATGATAAGGGCTTAAGGAGGAGAAAAATATAATATCACAGATTACAATGAGAAATATACTACAATTCCTTTTTTTCTATATGATTATTTTACGGTTCTGGTTACAAGACCTTTTGAGCCAGCACTACAATTTCGCTCCACTATCACAAACAGGTGTGATATATTTATTCGCATGATAAATTTGGCAACAT